>SJYX01003800.1:172959-198072 GCA_006410675.1 Oreotragus oreotragus
CCCCGCCCATCCCCCCTAGACTGGAAGGGCTCAGCTCCCACCCTACCCTCTTCCTAAGGTTTGGGTAATGGGGCTTCTCTCTGGGGCCACCATGACTCTGGAGAGTTTGGGAGAACATTAGATCCGACTGCCTCAGTTTCCCCTCCACTTCCTCTGTAATAGCTCCATGGAAGGGGGCCTCCATCTATCCACACCCTCCCCAATTTTCTTGAGGGGCAGTGACATCTTAGAGGAAGAAACAAGGATGGAGCACAAAGTCGGAGGATGGAGACGTAAAGACAGGCCGGAGGGAGTTCCCTGGTGGCCCAGTGGTTAGGGCTCTGCCCTCCCACTCCAGGGGACATGGGTCCCACCCCTGGCCTGGGAGGCGGTAATGAGGAGCCAAGGCCCCGCCCAGGGCTGCATACGCCCTGAGGGTGTGTTGTTTTGTGGCCAGAGGCTCTGTGAGGCCCAGGGGTGGCCTGTGAATGGGCTAAGGGGACCCAGCTCCCACTTCTCTTCCTGCAGGAAGTGGCTCAAGGCACCCCAGTCGCTGGCCCCACAGAACTCACGGGGGTCACCTGGCCACTACAGCCACTCGTGGGGTTTGGGGGCCAGAGGCTGAGGGTGCGCAGAGGGCTGCAGCTCTGCTAGTGAGTTGGTTGTTTCCGCCCTCCTGCAGGACTCAACTGGCTGACGTGCCTGGGTGACCGGATCGGAGTGTGGGGCGGTGGGTAGGGGACCGGCAAGCCGAGGAGCTGAGAGTGACTAAGCCTTCGCCCCTCTCTGCCAAGGCTCCCTTTTTTCTGGCTGCTCCTTATTTGCAGGAAGGGGCCTGGGACAGGGCAACCTCCTTACCATGACCTCCCCCTCCCCACCCTACCTCTTCTCCAAGATGGCTGAATGGCTAACCCAGCACAGCTGCCTCAGCGTTCCCACCCCTAGAAGGGTCCAAGGCAGGGAGGACTTGGGAAGCTGCCCTCTGGGGGTCAGTCCTAATCCAGGCGTTGCCTTTGACGGGTTGGGACTCGCTGTTTTATTGGGTTGCGGTTCCAGTGATTGATGCTTCAGGGCCTATAAAACCAGGCTGAGAAACTCCTGACACAGAACCTTCTGAAGGCCAGACTGAGGTCATAACTCCCTGTTTATTTTGCAAGCAAGAAGCTTCGCCTCTGTGAACCTCAGTTTTCCCTTCTGCTTAATGGGTGAGCAGTGAGCCAGTCTTTTTTTATCCACTATTTACTGGGTGCGCCCGGGTCAGGTGCCAGGCTCTGGGGAGACAGCCAGGGAGCCGCCCTGGACTGAAGGATGAAGCTAGGACCTCGTAGGATCATCCCCTCCACCTCAGTTTTCTCACCAATACAATGGGCTCGGGGCTCGCTGGGGGCTGGAGTGGAGGGAAGGGAGGGAATTGTGGGGTCTGTAGCAAGGCCTCCACTGGACAAAAATGGGCCTGAAACTCACAAGCCTAAGGGATTTTTTTTTTTTTTTCAATTCCCCAACCACGGCGAAGCTCTTGAGCGTTCCGCACTGACCAGGCGGCAAGTCTGGCAGGAGAGCTTGTCACTCTGTCCATTGCGCGGGTTCCAGCCACTGCCGCACCCAGGGTAGGTAGCCGCCAGCCCGCGGCCGGGAACGGCCAGAGCCTCCGGCTAGGGCGGAGGACCTGTCGGGAGGAGGAGTGGGCTAGGAGGTGGGACGGGGGAGAGGAGGGGCGGGGAGAGGAGGGAAGCGGGAGGAGCGAGGAGGGAGGGAAGCGCCTGGCCCCGCCCCGGCCGCCGGTGGCCGCGAACGCTGAGTGGCTCGGCGAGGGGGCCGGGCCCGGGGGCGGGGCCTGCGCTCACGGTCCCCCGCCTTGTCCCCCGGCCACCACCGCCCCGGGCCCTGCCCCCCGGCCCCGAGCTTATAACCTGGGATGCGCACCGAAACCCGCCCTGCTCCGCCGACCGCTGCCGCCGCTGGTCGCCCGGTAAGGAGGCCCCTCGCCTTCCCACTCCCCAGCCTAGGTCGCCCTCTGCCCTGATCCCTCCGAGGACCAGCGAAGGAGGCGGAGGGGACCGCGCGCCCCCGCTCCGCCCCCGGTTCGGACCCGGACGGGAGGGAAGGGGGCGGACGCCCCGACTCCTGTTGCTCAAACGCCGGACGACCGGATTCCTGGCTCTCTGGGGCCGCGGGGATGGCACCGGGGCGCGAGTCTGGGTCGGGGGCGGGGAGGGGGCGCTGGGGAGCAGGTCAGGTTACTTGTCGCCTTTGCGGGCCGAGGTCCTTTCTGGATCTTCTTCCTTCTCTGATCCAATTTCCTTTATGCCGCGAACCCCACAAATGGAAAACCTCGGGAACCCGGAGGGTGTTGGGGGGGGGTGCGATTCCCCATCTTGTTTGCCCCCGCTCTGACCGCCGTCTCTGTCTCCACTAGAACCAGAGTGCCAGCCTCACCTCGGGCCCCTCGCGCTCCCCCCGGCGGCTTGGGCATCTCGGCCCCTTCCACAGCCCCGCCTCAGTTTCCCCGAGCGGGTGGGCTCGGGGGCTCCAGGCAGCCCGCCCCGGGGGACCTCGGGTGTGGCTGGGCTCCTTCCTCTGCAGGTGCGGGGTGGGGGGCGGTCGGTCGCCCGCCTCTGCCTTCTGAAAGGGCTTTGCGTTCTCTGGCCAGTGGGGTCGGCCGCCTCGTCTGGCCGCGGTGCCCGGTTTCCGGCTGGCACCGGACTGTGGGAGGGGCCGCTCCGCAGGAAATGTCAGCGGTCCGGGTGGCTGTTGCCTTTGGCCCCTTGGGCGGCTGCGCCCTCCAGGGAAGGAAAGTCTGAAATGGAGGAAACTCCTCTCCCAACCCGCCAGAGCTCTTCCTGAGGAGGTCCCGTGACCTCGGTGCCCTCCCCCCACCGCCACCTCAGTGTTCCTCTCTGCGAAGTGGGGGCGTCTGCTCCCGACAGCGCCGTCTGGCTGCTCCTCCCGGGCAGGAACAAACCTGTCCTTCCCCCAGGGATGGATCAAGTAGGTCCTGGGCTTTGATCCCTCCCCTCCACGCCCAGAGGAGGGCCAGGAGAGGGCAGGTTTCTGGGCCGCTGCAGACCCCAGCCCTGAAGGCAGGCACTACTACTGGGTGAGGCTTTGGGTCAGCCTCGCAGCTTCCCAAGCTTCAGTTTCTCCGTTCGTCGCGGCTGACACAGGCTCAGGGCTCAGGGAACAGTAACAGGATGTGTACTGTTGGGGGACTTCCCGGGAAGTCCAGTGGTTGAGACTCCCTGCTTCCACTGCGTGCCTGCTAAGTAGATTCAGTCGCGTCCAACCCTCTGGGACACTATGGACTTACAGTCTGCCAGGCTCCTCTGTCCACAGGATTCTCCAGGCAGGAATACTGAAGTGGGTGGCTATGCCCTCCTTCAGGGGGTCTTCCTGCCCCTCTTATGTCTCTTAGGTCTCCAGCATTGACAGGCAGGTTCCTTACCACTAGCGACACCTGGGAAGCCTACCCACATGTCCCGGGGCAGCCCCCCAAGATTAGGAGGATGTGTACTGCTGAGAGCGGGTCCTGGGTCCACTCGCTCACTGGGCAGTGGCCCACTTGGCGCTGCCATTCTGGGGGCTCAGGAGTGGGGGTCGCCGCCCTCCTATCTTAGGTTCTGGTCGGGGAGGGAGACTGCAGGGGTGGGGGCTGCCCCAGGTGGAGCCGGCTGCACGGTTATGCCAAGTGATACTGGCTCTGTTGAGTGCTCGAGAGTGAGTTGGTGAATCCTGCCCACTGACACCTAGATCCCAGGCCAGGCCTGGGGTGGGTAAAGGAGAGAGGCCCCCATTCGGCACACTCTTGAGCTCCCTGAGTACCCACCTCTGCCCCCATCAGCTGCCTGCTTCCCCTGGGCTTGTGTGGTCCCTTGGCTGGGATGGTAACTTGGGCCCAGGGCCCCAGGAACCTGACCTGGGGGTGGGGGACAGTCCCAGACTCACCTGCTATGCAAGCACTTACCCAGCCCCCCATCTCATCTTGGCCCTGTGAGTCCTGGGAGGTAAGCCAAGACTGCCAGATGCCTTCATCCGAAGGAACGCTGAGCACACGGCTTCTGCCTGTGGGCATCCACGTGGAGGGAGATAACCTCGCGAATTCAGGGTCTAAGGCCCTGATTTTCTGCTGAAACACTTTGGGCAAAAGTTGATCTTCACTTTGGCTCCTTCTTGTGTGGCAGATGCCCTCCCCTGACTTGAGACAGGCCAGGTACCCAAAGGCATTTTAACAGAGTAGATTAAACAAATGAATGAACTCACCTTGGCTCCAAAACCAAATGCTGTTCGGAGAGGGTTTGAGTGAGTGCCTGTCACCAGGGCCTGGTGAGGCCTCCTTAATCTTCCTACCTCCCACCTCCAGACATTCTTATCAAAACTGGAGTTTCAAACTTGCTAAGTCAAAGCATTCCCTGGTGACCCCTCTCCCTGGAGGAAGGAGTTTGCTGGAGCGCTGGTGGTATTCCCAAGAAAACCCAGCATTCCTGAATCGATCCTCAGTCCCCAGGCATTTTCAGCTGACAGCCAGCTCCGTGTGTAGCCTAGAGCACCCTCAATGCCCTCAGCTCATCAGATACGGAAATTGTTCCTCTGTGCCTCTCCAAGTCTGTAGATGAAATGAGCTGAATGTGGCAGACGAACGTTCGGGCTGAATCCTGACAGCGGCACCTCCTGGTCAAAGTGTGGAATTGCAGCCTGGCTCTATCAGGCACGAATGAGGGCAGCCGGCCCAAGGGTTCAAGTTGCAACCGTGAAATGACCAAACCCCTAAGTCAGAGAGAATTCTATGGCTTAGGTAGAACCAAAAATGCTTTTTAAACGTTTTTAAAAACTAATGAACCCAGCTCGACTGAGTTAGAATGTGAGGGAGGGGTTCCTGAGGAAGAGTCAGGTGGCTGTAGCCGTGAGAAAGAAAAAGAGAAAGAAAATTGGTGATTGGTGGTGATTCATGGGCTTTCCAGGTGGCTCAAGGCAGGATACATGGGTTTGATCCCTGGGTGGGGAAGATCCCATGGAGAAGGAAATGGCAATCCGCTCCAGTATTCTTGCCTGGAGAATCCCATGGGCAGAGGAGCCTGGTGGGCTATATTCCATGGAGTCTCAAGAGTCAGACGCAACTGAGTGTCTAAACAACAGACAAGTAAAGTGAAGAGGAGACAGTCTGTGGTCCCCTTGAGAGCAGAGCGTATAGGACAGAGAGCAGCAAAGAGCAGGTGGTCTGCAGACGGCGTAGGTTTCCATCCCCCAGCACTGCCATCTGCTAGCTTGAGACCTGCGCAGGTCTTATAATTTTTCTGAGCCCCAGCTCACCATCTGTAAACAGGTGGTAATAATAGCCCCCACCTTGAAGTGATGCCCGCGTGGCACTAAACATAGTAACTGCTCTTGTCATCTTAGCTCTGATGCTGGAGAGCCACAAGAATGTTCCTAGTGCCGAGCACTGCCCTGGCTGGCCGGGCACATTCACTGGGAGCTGGCAGGATGGTTCTGGCCAGAGCCCTGGAGAATGCCCCCTGCCTTGCCAACTAAGGTCTGGCTGGCAGGCATCTTGGAATGAGGCCCCCTTCTTCCCTTCCCAGGTGTCCCTCTTTGGCAGCTGGTTGGCCAGACTGGCCTCGGGAACCTGGGGCATGAGTGTCTCAGCAGAGGTGGTGTGCCTGGGAGCTGGGGCACCTGCCCTGTGCCCTCCCTGGAGGCTGGGGCAACTGTGAGGCCGGAGCTGGGAGGATGGCTGAATCCTCAGGCAGGAAGCCCCGTGTCCTGGGGTGTCAGAACCAGAAGGACTTTCAGGTGGTTGTGCTGATGGTGATTCTGAGGCTTGGAGAGTGAGGGGCTTGCCCGACAGTGGTAGGAGCGTTCGATGGGCACAGGCATGGTGCCCAGCTCTGAGCTCTGGGCTCCTCTTGAAATCTTACCGAATCCACAGTTGCTCCGTGGGGGGATGGGCTGTTCTTGCTCTTAGCTCCTGGACTCCAGGTCTGGAGAACCCAGCCACTGCTCTCTGCCCTAGTCTTTTCCACTCCTCCTCCCTTAAACTGAGGCCTCCTTGCTTGCTTGGCTTCCTTTAGTTTCTGCAGCAAGCAGGCTGCTGGGACCTCGCTGGTGGGGGAAGGGGAGAGCTTCAGCAGGAAGGCAAGAGCAAAGCCAGTGTCAGATTGCATCATGTTCTCAGCCCACCTGCCCTGCTAATCTGTACACACGCAGGTCCAAACACGCCACACACACATACACGTGTGTAGACAGAGGTACACGCATGCAGTCTCAGGTACATGCTCCCGGGGAAATGCAGGCACACTTGTGCACACATACACACACATCCCTGCATGCAGGCACACGCTCCAGGGTGCACACATTCCATCACTAGGTTCAGACCCGGAGGCTGAGGCCCTCCGCCTGTGGCCTGGCCGGCAGAAGAGGCTCACGAGTTTCCGGATGAGAGTTTCCAGATGAGAGCATGCACAGAATTCCAGACATGGAGGGGATTTTAACCCTCTATTTTTATAGGTGAGGAGCAGGCCTCCAGACAGCAAAATCAGCAGCCTTGTTCTGAGTGCTTGCCACCTGCCAGTCACTGAGAGAGGGTCCTTGTCTCCACAGAGCTCACAGTGGGTGGCGGGGCAGAGTGCATCGTGACTGTGCTGTGATGGGCCACACTCGGGGGGCACGGCACGGGGTGGGGGGCAGTCGCTGAGGCAGAACCAGGCAGGCCCAGGTGGTCTGCCTCCATGGAGCCGCCCCTCCCCTGCTCTGGGGCCCATCCTCTGGCTCCAGGGCCTTTGGGGGTTGGCAAAGTGGGGGTGACCCCTAGAAGCTGGGTGAGTTTTGGGCTCACATCACCTCTCCCTGTCACTCTGGGTTGTCTGGGCCACTGGCAGCTTCCAAGACCCCACACCTCGTCCCAGGGATCCATGCCCTCCCCCACCCCACCCCAGAGAGGGTGGTAGCCTTGTACTTTTGAGACTAGCTGATCTGAGTTTGAATCTGGGCTCTGCCACTTAGCAGTCAAATGAGGCCTTGAGCACGTTCTTTAACCCAAGCCTCAGTTTCCCTGTCTCTAAAATGGGGATGACACGAATGGAGGCCATCGCTTATAACGGACACATCCATTATCTTGATTGTGGTGGTGGTTTCATGCGTGTAGACACACCAAAACTTACTAAATTGCACACTTTTAGCCATGTGCCGTTTATAGTTAGAGCTGTACAAATAATGCAACATTACTCTCCTCACCCCAGCCAGCCCTGTCGCACACAACCACACAATTAGGAGCTAGGCAGACGGCTCTGGGGGTCCTGAGTCTCCCTGCTCAGCGAAGCTGCCCAAAGGGGAGTCCAGGGGCTGGGTAGGCTGGGTTCACGGCCTCTGGTGTCACCCAGCCACTGGGCCAAGACAGGTTCTGGAAGCCGCAATCTGCTCTTTCAACCTCAGGCACTTCCTACCTTGAGTCCTTCCTGCCTCCCTCCCTCCTGATCTTGCCAGGCTGCGGTTGCCATGGGCACATCTGCTGGCCCCACCCTGCCCAGGACTACCTGGCAGGTGGTTGAATGAATGCCCACTGAAGGGGGGAGTCTTGGACATTTATCCATCAGAACTGCCTCCAACCTCACTGTTTGTGAGATATTTCCCCTTCCTAGTCCCAGGGGCAGGAAGGACATGTGAGCCCTGGGACTGGCTGGTGGGCGGTCTGGTGAGATGCCAGGGACTGCACATAGCATAGGGCTCCCCAGGTGGCTCAGATGGTACAGAATCTGCCTACCAATGCATGAGACACAGGTTCGAGCCCTGGATCGGGAAGATCCCCTGGAGCAGGAAATAGCAACCTTTCCAGTATTCTTGCATGGGGAATCCAATCCATGGGGCTCCAAAGATGCCATAACTAAGCAGCAGCTGCTGCAGTTCATAGGATGAATGCTCTTGCCCCTTGGCTGGGCTGGATTCTGCTGCAAAGGGCTGGGTAACCGCGTTGCCGCCAAACCTCCAGGCCCCTTCAGGATGCAGGAGCCTGCATCCTCGGAAGCAAGGCGACACCCCTTCTGGGCTTACGTGGATCAAAGCAGAGGTATCCACAGCCTTTCCCGATAGATCTGTTAGGACCCTGACCTTGGTCAGTCTCTAGTGTAAATGGTCCCACCAGAAACAAGCACGCTCCTGGCAAGTGCAGGAAGCTGGGACCGTGTCCACAGAGGCTGGAACCAGATGGCCTGGATCCAGATCTAGCCCTGCCACCTGCTGACCGTAGGACCTCAAGCCAGTGACCCCGCCTCTCTGACCCTCAGTCCCCTCTTCAGCAAAGCGGGCACATAACAGCATCTACGCTCAGGGCCGCACGGGGAGTGCAAGGGAGGCAGGGCAAGCCCGAATGTAGCCTGAGGCTTCCGGGAGGGCCTTCTGGGCCGAAGGAATGGAGGCTGCAAAGGCAAGGAGTGAGGAGGCCTTGGTACCTTCTGGAAACTTCGGTTTAGCTGAGGAGAGGGAGGGATCAGTGGGGGCACACACCTGTTCTGCTAGGAAGGACGGATCTGTCATCTGTACACCCGGTTACCTTCTCCCTCTGGGCCTCGGAGTTATGAGTTATGGGCTTCCCAGGTGGCTCTAGTGGTAAAGAACCCACCTGCCATTGCAGGAGACTCAAGAGACGTGGGTTCGATCCCTGGGTTGGGAAGATACCCTGGAATAGGAAATGGCAACCCACTCTAGTAATGTTGCCTGGAGAATCTCATGGACAGAGGAGCCTGGCGGGTGACAGTCCATGGGGTTGGGAAGAGTCAGATGCAACTGAACACGGACAGGGACATACAGCTTCTGAGCCTTGGATCCCCCTCTGCACAGGGGAGGAAGTTGGTCTCCAAGCTCCTCCCAACTAATCTTTCTGGAGTTGAGTTCTCTGAGGTGTTGGGAGCGCAGGGCTTGTGTTTCCCCTCTCAGAGGTAATTGTATTTGAAAAGAGCCAAAAACCCCTTTGTGTGAAGGTTCACTGGGCCCAGGTGGAAGAGGTCTGGGGGGGCGGGGCTCTGCCCCCGGCATCCTGTCCCCCATAGAGCCGAGAGGGTGCCCTGCCTCCTGGGAAGAGCCAAGGTTCTGGAGCCAGACATGGACGTGTGCTCTGCAACCTCGAGCTAGCCATTTACCTTTCTGAGCTTCAGTTCTGCCTCCCCAGTGGCGGGCATGACGCCCACTTCCTGGGGTCAGAGTGGGGGTGCTGGGTGATCTGTATGAGGCTCCCAGGGCCATGCCTTGCCCTGGCCCAGCTTAGCAAGGAGCTTAGCAAGGAAATGTGTGGGCTGCCTGAGACTCAGGAGACGGCCCCTCCCATCTCCTGATGCTGCGACCTTGGCATCCTGACCTCGGTCCCAACAGCTCAGTCTTTTGTCTTCCTCTCCAGCTGGTGGGGGATTGGCTACATGCCTCCCCCTGCCAGGCCCCAGCGTGGTCTGTGGGGATGCGCAGGGTCAGGGTCCCCCAGGGGGAATGGGGATCGGGGGGAAAGAGGTGTGGCTGCACGAAGGGTCAGCTCCTCAGCTGCTCCTGATGACAGCTGATCATCCTGTTCCGAACTCCATGGCGGCCTGTCTGCTGGATAAGGGTGCCTAAGGCCAGGAAGGAGCTGCTGGGAGGGGCTGGCAGGCGGGGTGTGGCGGCTGGCTCTGGGTCACTCACATTCCTTCTCGTCTCCCTCCAGTCGCGATGTCCGGCAAAGGCTCTGTGGTTCTGGCCTACAGTGGGGGCCTGGACACCTCCTGCATCCTCGTGTGGCTGAAGGAGCAAGGCTATGACGTCATTGCCTACCTGGTGAGGGGATGCCTCCTGCTGCCTACCTGCCCGCTGTTACTAATCCAAGCCTGCCCCCTCACCCAAGCCTGTCTTAAACTGTAGGGAAATTCTTGTCTACTGTCTCTTTCTGTTAGGTGAGCTCCTTTGATGTCTCCCAGGTCTGAGATGTGCCCCCCAGAGCATAAAGGAGGCTGGCTCTCCGTGCATTCACTGAAGCAGGGGTGGGGGGCACCAGGAGTGAGTGTGGTGGAGCTGCTAAGCCATCCTGCCCAGAGAGGGACCAGGGGCTTGGCTTGGGTCTGCTGAAGACCATGGAAAGTCACATAAACTTCCTCTTTTCTGCAGTCTTCAGTAATTCAGCAAAAATCTAGGCTCCTACCTGGGCTAAGCTAGATGATTAGAGATCACCTAATTCTGGAACAGCAAATAGGCCACAGGCCATAGGTAATAGATTAACTAAGATGCCACTCCCCCATCCAGGGTCCATAGCAGATATCCCCAATCAAACCAGCTTCACTTCTGATAAACCTGGACATAACCTCTGAGTCTTTCTCCATAAGACTGGCAAATTCTAGAAATCTAACTTAAGCCAAACGAAACCAAAAATAGACAACAAAAGAAGAAAACCAACATAAATCAGTTTTTCATATAACTAGGAAGGCCAGGGTAAGATGGCTTCAGGCAAGGCTGAATCCAGGTGCTTATCCAGATTTGCCTCCATCTCGGCTTGGCGTCATTCTTGGCCTCTCCGCAGGGCAGGCAAGGCTCTCATCATCCCCTAGTCTTCTGAGAGAAAGGACTTTCCCCAGAGGCTCCGATGGAAAGGCCAAGGGAACACTCCCTCACTGGCCCGAGTGCCTGCCCACCACTCATTTGTCAGTATGGCTGTCCCTTGGAGGCTTGTCCCTATAGTGAGCAGGAAACATTTGCTCTCATCCATCCCTGTGTGTGGGCCTCCCAGGTGGCGCTAGTGGTAAAAAACTTGCCTGCCAGTGCAGGAGATGTAAGAGCTGACGGTTCAATCGCTGAGTTGGGAAGATCCCCTGGAGAATGGCATGGCAACCCACTCCAGTGTTCTTGCCTGGAGAACTCCATGGACAGAGGAGCCTGGCGGGCTACAGTCCATGTGGTCTCTGAAGTGACTTAGCACTCATATGCATCCCTGTAGAAAGAGGTCCTAGGAGAGAAGGTTCTGGTCCCAGAGGAAGTGAGGATGCGGCACTGGACAGGAGAAGTTCGTTCTTGTCAAGAATGGTTTGCAGTTAAAGTCAGTCTACCACTGGTAGCAGTGCCAACCCCAGGCCACTCAAGTGGAGGGCGAGGGTGAGGCCCAGGGAGGGGAGGTATCTGGCCCACAGCCGCCTGCGGAGAGCAAGCGATGACTCTGAGTGAATGGCAGCACCAGTGGGTGGTCCAGACCCCAGACTATCACCAGGCAGATTTAAAAGCTGAGTGGCCTCAGAAAAAGCCCCTGCAGCTGGACTCTGGGAACACTCTGGAATCTGCTGAGCAGAGTCCAGGGTCAAGGTCTGGGTAGGAGGCCGCAGTGTAGCCAGCAGAAAACATGCCTGTGTCTAGACAGGGCTGTCGGAACCAGAGGTTGGGCTCCAGCAGGGGCAGCTGGGCGCTCCTAGCCTGGGCCTCTGCTTCCCGCCGGCTCTGGTGCCCGGGGCAATCAAGTTGCTCTACTTGGCTGGGGCAGTGAGCAGGGAATCGGGCAGCTGCTGACAAGCCAACCTTTGTACTGGCTTTGGGGGAATTTCAGGAAAAGATTGATGGGTTCAAAGGCAGCTTTAGACCTTCAATGCAGTGACAGTGAATGTTGCAACCCCACAGCCCAGGTGCACAGGGCCAGATTCAGCCTGTCTAGCTCCTTGAAACTGCTTTCCAGAGCCTCAGGCAGCTCCAAGGAGTACAGCGTCCCCAGAGGCTGGTTCTTGTCCTTTCTCCTCCCTAGTGTGACCTCAGCCATCCAAAGAAAACCACCTTCATCTGAAGACGGTTGTGTGTGAAAGACCCCTGCCCAGGACTCAGCCTTGGGTGGAGAGGGGGAGGGGGGTGGTAGTGACGTTCTTCTCAGCTCTTCTTTCTGCCCCTGGGCTGATGGGTCCTCTTTGCTTCTGCTCATCAGGCCAACATCGGCCAGAAGGAAGACTTTGAGGAAGCCAGGAAGAAGGCGCTGAAGCTTGGGGCCAGAAAGGTACCAAGTGTGGGCAGGGTTGGGGGCTGGAAATGGGATCTGACACATTGGGATCAGCTGTGGGGGTCCCTGTCCCAGAGCTCCTTGCCTCCTACGCCCCTTCCAGTTGGTCCTCTTGCTTCCAAGAGTATGAGGTCAATTCCTTCTGCTTTTGCTGTGAGAGCTTCCCTTATGGCTCAGCTGGTAAAGAATCTGCCTGCAATACGGAAGACCTGGGGTCGAGCCCTGGGTCGGGAAGATCCCCTGGAGAAGGGAAAGGCTGCCCACTCCCATGTTCTGGCCTGGAGAATCCCATGGACTCTATAGTCCCTGGGGTCGCAAACAGCCAGACACGACCGAGCGACTCTCACTTTCACTTTGCTGTGTGAACCATCTTCTGGTTTCTTCTAGCCTCTCTTCTACCCCATCACCTCCCCATCCCACCTCCCCATCCGTCTGCATCTTCCTCATCCATCCATTCACCTGCCCACCCCTCATCCAGCTACCTGTCCACCCACCCATCCTTCCATCCACTCAACAGTATCAGTGAGCAGCCCACAAGATGAACTTGGGCCTCATGGTCCCTGTTCACATAAACTCACAGTACAAAGGAAACACAGTATCTGTGAAGCGCAATAAAACTCACATCAGAAGCATTAGGGAGCTGTCAAGTTCACAGTGTCAGATACAAGTTTTCCATAATTCTAGTTTTTTGTTTTTTTTTTTTACTAGAAAGCTTCAGTTTTATCACTGGCAACATATACTCAGTTTTCCTTGAAGAGACAGGGTCACTTCATTTTTATGCAAATCGTGGCCAAAAACCCAAGTCTGAATTGACCTTGTTTTGTCTGTCAGTCCTTCATTCAAGTACAAATGATGGTTTATGAGAGAGTGGCTAATTTAGCTAGTAACTCACTTGGGCATGCAGCAGAAACGCTTCTTGTGTATATCACATTTTGTATTCAAGAGTTGGGGCTTCCTAGGTGGCTCAGTGGTAAAGAATCCACCAGCGATGCAGGAGACATAGGTTCAATCCCTGGGTCAGGAAGACTCCCTGGAGGAGGGCGTGGCAACCCACTCTAGGATTCTTGTCTGGAAAATCCCATGCACAGCGGCACCTGGTGGGCTGTAGTCTATAGGGTCACAGAGTTGGACACAGCTGAAGTGACAGCATGCACTCAAGAGTCGATACTTAACGAAAGTGAATCGTTTTCTACTGCATTTTCAAGACCACCCTTAAGCATCTGTTAGCCGCGTCTGCCTTAGGCGCAGGCCATTGGAGACTCTGTCTTCTGACGGTGCCCTGTCCTTGCCAAGACTCCCTCCCATGGGCTGCTCTCCCGTAGGTGTTCATTGAGGACATCAGCAAGGAGTTTGTGGAGGAGTTCATCTGGCCGGCCATCCAGTCCAGCGCGCTGTACGAGGACCGATACCTCCTGGGCACTTCTCTCGCCAGGCCCTGCATCGCCCGCAAGCAGGTGGAGATAGCCCAGCGAGAAGGAGCCAAGTATGTGTCTCACGGCGCCACAGGAAAGGTGAGGCCAGGGTGTGCGGCCGGGGAGGCTGAGGATGCAGGGCCCTGCCCGGGGGACGTGGGCAGCCGGGCCTGATGGGCGGTCCTCGAGCAGTTGTTAGTTCTCCCCCGGAACAGTCTGCTCTGCCGTGGACTGGCCCACCAGCATGACTAAGGGGACTTTGTGGGCAGACTGGCCCGTCCACTCTAAGAGGAGTGTTTCCAGCAGCAAGGCAGGGACAGCTCCACTCTGCGCCCCGGATGCGTCTCTCCCGTGTTCCTGCTGTGGTGGAAGCCCTGTCACCCCACTTTTGCAAACCTGCCTCCGAGACTCAGGCTCATCTTTTTCTTTTTTCATGCCTAGTATTAGTTATTTCGAAACTATTAGAAAAGATGAAAAACCATCAAATATCCATAAATAGGGGGCTGGATGCATAAATAACACAATGGTTTGCAATATAGTCATGAAGAGGAGCGAGCGTGATCACCCAGAATGCGTATAGTAAGTGAAAAAAGGCAGGGTGCACAATTGTATGATGCCATATACTACATTTTGCATAAGAAAGAAATACTGGGAGGCTACATGGAAACTCTCCACAGTGAGTGGAAGGGGCAGGAACGGAATAGATGTCTCTGCTGTGTCTGGTTTTTTTTGGCTGCGCTGGGTCTTCATTGCAGAGTGAGGGCTTAGCTGGCTGTAGCATGTGGGATCTTAGTTCCCCAACCAGGGATGGAACCCCCCGAGACCCCTGCATTGCCAGGTGGATTCCTAACCACCAGGGAAATCCCTCTTAATAACGTGTTGCATAGATCTGATTTTGAAAACTTCAAGGTTGAATTTAAAAGATAAAATTCACTAAGCCATCTATCTCGAGAAACTGAAAGCAGATGGAAAGAAATGAGACTCCTCTGTGTCCAGTCTGTGACGTCATCACACAGAAGGAAGAAGTATTCCAGTGTGAACTCAGCACATAATCGTCCCCTGAACAGTAGGCTATGTTCTGAGGTGGACATCTGGCCAAGGTCACAGTGGGAGTCGCTGTGCAACGCAGTGGACAGGAGGCCACCTGTTCCCAGAGGGCTTGAGTCCCAGCTGGGTGACCCTGAGTAAGGCCCTTGCCTTTCCTGAGCCTCAGTTTCTTCACTTGCAAAGTGGAGAGGAGGCCCTGTCTTCATTTCCAGGGCAACCGCATTACAGACTATGCGATGTAAACACCATGAACAGAACCTCTCTGGAGGCCAGAAGTCCAAAACCAAGGTGTTGGCAGCCTGAAGGTGCTAGGGAAGGGTTCCAGGCTCTCCCCTGGAGTCCTTGGCTTGTGGGTGCACCACCCCAGGCCTCCATCTCCACGCGCCATCTCCTCGGGCGCCTTCACGTTTGTCTTGCCCGTGCATGTCTGGTTCTGTGCCCAAATTTCTCCTTTATCCAAGCACCAGTCATACCCACCCTAATGACCTCATCTTAACTGGATGATGTCCGTAAGACTCTATTTCTAAATAAGGTCCCGTTCTGAAGGGCTGGGGGGGTTAGGGCTTCACCATACTTTTTTCTTTCTTTCTTTCTACCTTTTGTGGGGACATAGTTCAATCTGAGATACACCTTCTCCTTCTGGCCCTTGTGTGCAGGAGGGCAGACAGAGGCGGGCCCTGGGGGTATAAAACAGAAAAAGCCCTCAGCACTGTGTCCCGTAGGTGACAGACTCAAGAAACAAAATTCCTAACCATGCTGGCGGCCTTTGGGCAATGTTACTGGAGACTCTGGGGCTTCCCTAGTAGCTCAGGTAGTAAAGCGTCCGCCTGTAATTCGGAAGACCCAGGTTCGATCCCTGAGTCAGGAAGACCCCCTGGAGAAGGAAATGGCAACCCACTCCAGTATTCTTGCCTGGAGAATCCCATGGACAGAGGAGCCTGGTGGGCTGCAGTCCGTGGGGTCGACTGAGCGACTAACACACACACACACACTGGAGACTCTTGAGCTCTCAGCGGACACCCCGCCAACAGGGATGGGGCACTCCAGCACACACGTCCTGATCGGACGCAACCCCCGACCCGAGCCAGTGCAAGGTGGAGGGGGTAGGCCCTGGCTCAGTGTGACAGTGAGTCACACTCAGATTATGATGGACGAGGCGCCGTTCGAGGGTGGCCTTGCAGAACAGCGTAGGACTTCCCTGGTGGCTCAGACGGTAAAGCGTCTGTCTACAATGCGGGAGACCCGGGTTCAATCCCTGGGTTGGGAAGATCCGCTGGAGAAGGAAACGGCAATCCACTCCAGAACTATTGCCTGGAAAATCCCATCGACAGAGGAGCCTGGTAGGCTACAGTCCATGGGGTCTCGAAGAGTCCGACACAACTGAGCGACTTCATTTTTATTTTGCCGAACAGCGCCCCCCCCCCCCTCCAGGCGGCGCCGGCTCGTGCGTCTGGAAGCTCACTCGTTCACCTGGCGCACAGTCAGCAAGCTTGCGCGGGAGTCTGTGAAGGGTCGGGTGCGCGCCGGGCTCCTCTGTCCATGGGGATTCTCCAGGCAAGAAATACTGGAGGAGGGTGCCGTTTCCTCCTCCAGGGAATCTCCCCGACCCAGGGGTCAAACCCAGGGCTCTTGCACCGCAGGTGGATTCTTTACCACTGAGACACCAGGGAAGCCCATCAAAGCAGCTTAGGTTCATTGTTTTTAAAATTAGGCCAATTTTATTTTAAGAGAGTCTCTGGCATTTCCAACTTTTCTAAGTTCAGCGGTGCCATGGTGGCGGGGCCTGGAAGCGTTACGTGTTGGGGACGAGGTTGGCAGATGAACTCTTTAGCACTGTGCCACCTGGGCGGCCATTCCCAGCTACCTGTGAGCTAGTCTGGCGGGCTACAGTCCATAGGGTCACAAAGAGTCAAACGCTACTGAAGGGGGACATGGCAGCCCACTCCAGTATTGCCTGGGGAATCGCATGGACAGAGGACCCTGGTGGGCTACAGTCGATGGGGTTGCAAAGAGCCAGACATAATTGAGCACGTAAGCCCACGGGTGGAAACAGCTACCCCACTTGTGTGCGTTTCTGCATTTGGACACAAGAGGGCACAAGAGGCTCAGATTTGAGGCCTTCTTGGGCTGACCCTGCAGGGAACCTGTTTCTCTCTCTAGTACCGCAGGGCTTGGGTTCTGAGAATATGGCTACAGTCGATGGGGTTGCAAAGAGCCAGACATAATTGAGCACGTAAGCCCACGGGTGGAAACAGCTACCCCACTTGTGTGCGTTTCTGCATTTGGACACAAGAGGGCACAAGAGGCTCAGATTTGAGGCCTTCTTGGGCTGACCCTGCAGGGAACCTGTTTCTCTCTCTAGTACCGCAGGGCTTGGGTTCTGAGAATATTGTCTGTAGTAGTTTTGTGGCCTCTGGAGATCTGGGGACGGTCCTGCAGTTCAGTGTCCATTAGAGAGACAGGTTTGAAACATCACTGGGGGTCTCCAAGACCAGCAGCAAGGCCACAGGGGACGGGGGGCCCTGTCTGCCCTCCACCCCAACATCTCCCATCTCTTCTGGGGGTTGATGGGCATGACTTACTCCCATGCCTTGGTTTCCCCTTGTTTACATGACCTGGGAAGACCCCCAGCAGCCTCTGAAGACAGCTGCCTACAAGAGGGAAGAGACTGGGGAGGAGCAGGGAAGCCTGGAGGGTTCCAGAGGATGCCAGGCATGAGATGGGGTTGCTGGGGAGAGGGGCCACCCACCTGCAGGGGCTGGTGGTCTGTTTGCCAGCCCTCCGCCCCAGGAGGTGGGGGGGCATCATGACTTGAACACGTGAGATGAGCCTCCAGAGTGAGCAATGCAGCCGCAGAAGGCTGGCAACCCAGAGTCAGATCCACATGGGACACTTGAACCAGAACTTTCTGCAAGTTGGGCAGTGGAACCCAGGGCCTCGGAGCCCTCATTCCAGCCTCTCTCATGCACTGGCTCACTGACTCCGCCCACTGAACCCTCACCCTGCACTGGCTTTCCTCCCTGCCCTAGGATGTCCTTATGGACAAAGCCGGTTCAGTCGTGTCCGACTCTGACCCCATGGACTGTAGCCCACCAGGCTGCTCTGTCCGTGGAATTCTCCAGGCAAGAATACTGGAGTGGGTTGCCATGCTCTTGTCCAGGGGATCTTCCCGACCCAGGGATCAAACCTGCATCTCTTGGGTTGATGGGCGGGTTCTTTATCACTATCACCGCCTGGGAAGCTCATATCGGGGACTAACCCAGCAAGGGGTAATGGTGGCCCCGAGGCATCAGAGGGAACAGGAGTCAGCAGTGATGTCAAGCAGGAAGGGCACCCCAGGCTGCAGGAACAGCTTGTGCAAGGACCTGGAGGCCCGAGATAGCTTCCCTGCCCAGACCCAGCCCACGTGGCACCTGGTACAGAGAAGGCTGGGGTGCCTTCACAGCCCTTCGGGGACTCTGATCCCTCCCCACCAGAGGGCTGCGCGGAGCTGGGGTGGCCCTTCCTGAGCCTCCTCCCTCCCTCTCTCCCCTGGTTTGGGAAGAGGGGCCTGGGAATAGGAGCCAGAGGGCCATGGGCAGCAGTTTTGTAGACGGCGCCATCTGTGTGGCTCGTCCAGGAGCAGATGGGAGGGCCCCGTGCAGTCCCCAAGGGCACACCTGCACTTGCGCACGTGTGTCCGTGCGTGGACACGTGGCGGGTGTGCAGGACGTGATATACCTCCCCCCTCGGCCCCCTGGAACCTGCCAGGGCCTCCCTGGGGCTGGGGGTCCTGGAGTTAGGAAGGGGAAGACCTGGACAGGTCCCAGAGCCTGTCTGGGACAGAGTTTTCAACTCCAGCTCCTGCGAGGGCATCCTGCTCTGGAACAGATGGGTGTCCCCACGGCGATCCTGTTAGGCAGACCCCAGCCAGACACGCCGGTCCAGGGAGGCACAAGCCACCTTTGTGCTGGGAAACCTGAAGCCCTGGAGGAATAATCACCGTGATACGCAACACTAGACCATATGCTTTACGAGCCTAAAGGGAGCCTGCCTCTCATCAAGTATCACTGCCGCTGCTCCAGGAACTGTGCAGCCCACCGGCCCTTGAGCGGGCATTACCACCTGTGCCTCAGTTTCCCCATCCGTGTTGTTATTCGATGTTCAGCCTCTCAGTCGCATCCAACTGTTTGCAACCCCATGGACTGCAGCATGCCAGGCTTCCCTGTCCTTCACTCTCTCCCTGAGTTTGCTCAAATTCACATGCATTGAGTCGGTGATGCCATCCGACCATCTCATCCTCTGAGATAGGGATAATAATGGGGCGCTGCCATGTAAAGATTTGTGGCGTTGTGTATGGAGCTCAGCCCCATGACCTGACGGTGAGCTGTCAGGGTGGGATTGGTGCCTTCTGGCTGTGTGTCCCTGAACAAGTGGCTCCACCTCTCTGAGCCTGAATCGCTTCATCTGCAAAACAGGGTTAGAAAACCCCCACTGGTGCCAGGTGGCTCTCCTGTGGGAAAGCCAGCGCAAAGTAGGCCCTCACTGGAGGGACCGGACGGAGGCCAATGGGGACGGCCGGTCTGGCCCAGCCCATGGGCCCGGGGAGCGATCAGAGAGGAGCAGCCTCGGCTCCTGGCTCCGAGGAGAGGGGCTGAAACCAGTATTTCCGCGTCGCCTGACAAGACTCTGGAAAATAACATGTTATTCCCACCGCTGCCTGGCTGCGCCCGTGCAGTTTTCACAGTAGGCGAGAGGTCCCTCTGTTATTTCCACAGTGCTTAAGCCTCCCTCCAGGCCGCCGAGTTGATGGGGGGCAGGCGGGTGGCTGGAAGCCATTGTCTCCAGGGCTGGTGGGCTGGGCCCTGTCCTCCTCCCCACAAGGGCGTAGACCACTCACCCGAGGGGGATGGGGGCAATGGGGCCCCCATGCCCCGGCTTGGGCTGGGCTCTGTCCCCTTGAACAAGCCGCTCCTACCTCTGGACCAGTTTGTGCAGAGAAGCAAAGGGCCTCGGTGGTCATCCGCATCCAACCCCTCCCCCAAACAGCCACTGCGTAGACAAGATACCCGAGGCTCACAGAGGACACGGGGCTCCCAGTTCAGTGGACACAATGCCATGAAACCCCCGGAAATGAGCTCAATCTTAGGGCCAGTGAGGCCAGGCAGGAAGAGGCTGAGGCGTGGGCAGCCTCAGGGAGGCTGCCTGAGGTCTCAGCGGAGCCAGGCCTCCAGCCCCCCAGGTGTATGCACTGCCCCGCCCCCCGAAGAGTGGACATACATGATGACCCATGGGAATGATCCCTGCTGCGTTCCCAGACACACACCCATGCGTGCCTGTGCACGCCGTGGCCTACAGCCCCCACCTGCCACGGATGCACCCTCACACCCGTGCACACAGAGGTCCCGATCGCCGCGTCTCAGTGTGCATCGTCACGTGGGCATCTTGTGCACACACATCCCGCACGTTCGAGTCCCCTCACAGCTCGGCTCTGCACTCAGGGAGACCCGGGTTCGAGTCCGGGGCAGAAAGCCCGCTCCAAGAAAGCCCAGTGTTCATCTTTTAGATGGGTTGGTAGCACCCAGTTCAGGAAGGGAGAGCCTGTGCGGAGACAGGAGCACCCAGGGGGCACCGTCGAAGGTCGCCCGGCACTGCCTCTCCCCTGAACCCTCCCAACCAGTCCCCATTCTGTGGCTCCTGAAAGCCCCCATTGTATGTTTCAGGGGAACGACCAGATCCGGTTTGAGCTCACCTGCTACTCGCTGGCCCCCCAGATCAAGGTAGGATGTTGCTTCTCTCCTCTGAAAGGGTGTATGCTGGTGGCTGAGACCCAGGGTGGGGAGAGCAGGGCACGGGGCTCACTGGGAGGTTCCCCAGGCAGGGGCCTTGTGGCAGGTGGAACACTCCCTCCACTCACCCCAGCCACAGGGAATAGCACTCTGTCCCTGACCATTCGTCCTTCTCGGAGAGGCTGCCCTGGCGCCGGGGTGGGCCAGGCACTGGCCGGAAAGACGAGGCCGCCCTTCCAGCAGCATCCTTGCGGGTCCACGTCTATCTTCCCATGTGCGGACTAGGACCTTTCTGGGCTGATTTCAGGGCTGCTCACAGCCCTCCACCCCAGCGGGGGCCCTCCGGCTCAGGCCCCCTCCTCCCCGGCTGCCTAAACCCTGACCCCGGGCTCTTGGATTCCTTCCTGGGAGGGGGAAAAGCAGGCCCAGGCCTCTGGGCATCTAGTGAACAGAGCCCACAGCTGAGCTGCGCTGCGCACTGCAAACGCCAGTCCCAGGGTGATTATTTCGGTTTTTCTAGTGGCCCCGTCAAAAAAACCAAGATGAAAACAACAGGTAATGTCATTTTAATGGTATGTTTTATTGAACCCTATATATCCAAAATGGTATCATTCAACACGTTATCCACGTTGAAATAGTTTACATTCTTTCGGTACGAAGTCTTTAAGACCTGCTGTGTGCTCTCCACTTACAACTGGGACCAGTCACAGTTCAGGCCTCCGAGGCCACGTGTGGCCCCTGGCTCCCACTTTGGACAGTGTGGGTGGGCGTGGCTCCAAGCTTCTTTGCGGCCACTTCTGGCTAAAGCTACGAAAGATATGCCCCTCCCAAGTCTGCAAGGGGCCCTAAGGGCTTTCATTTTTTTTCTTGTAAGTGGAACCTCTTTCTCTGTCCCTTTAACCAACCAGCCAGCAGCTGCTTAGGGGGTGAGAGTGGCCCAGAGGTGAGCTCTAGTGATCTGCTTTGACCCCAAACACCAGGAGGCAGAGAAGCCCCCCAGACAGAAGCTGCCTGTTGATGCTGCAGGCGTGTGGGCCTGGGCCCTGGCCTGACCCCCACTCTGTTCCCACAGCAACTTGGGGGGCCAGGGTGTCTGGTTTCTGGGTCTTTTTCTGCAGAAGCCAAGCCTAGTGGTGGAATGGGGCTTGGTGATGGGGCCCCAAGCTGGTCTCTGGGAACCAGGATGAGGCCAGAGGGTGCTCTGCCCAGGCTCTGCTCATTCCAGGACTTGGGGGAGGGGGGCACAGCCACCCCAGCCCCACCGGTACCCTCAGCCTAGAAATCAAACCAGCTTCTCCATCTAGATGACAGCTCCCCACCCCCAGTTGAGCAGAGGCCTGGCTGGCTCCAAGGCTGAGTGGGGGCTCTTCTTGGTGGACCTGTCCCTGACCCTCCACCCTCAGGCTGGTAGGATGAGTTCTGTGCTTCCAGTCAGGCTCCAGTTCCCCTCCTCTCCCCCACCCAGAGCAGCCCTGGGGGTGGGGGGTCCCCCCCACCCCAGTCCACCCAGCAGGAGGACACCGGTGCCCCTCCACTTCCCGTTCAGATTGCCACCTCTGCGGTGTGTGTCACTCAGACGGGGCTGTGAGCGAGGCTGTTCTCTGCCCCTAATTACCTGACTAATTGTCCCCGGTGGTTTCGCAGGAACAAGTAGGTGCTCCGAGGGCCAGAAGCAGACAAAGACTTCTGCAGCACTAGCCCTTTTTGAAGTACAAGTTGCAATAAAACAGATTAGAAGTTTTGCATCAGGATCCTTAGCCACTCCCCAGGGCACCTTTCTTTTTAGCGACTCGATGGCAGCGCTTGACAAACAGCCTCAATCAATCAGACAGGGGAAAGCAACCTGGTGCACGCACCAGAAAATTGCTCGGGTTTTTAAATAGCAGTCGCCGGGGCTGGCTGTGAGCTCTCGCTGCAGCCAAGGTGCCGCGTGGCGGGGGACACGGCGGGGACCCAGCCCTGCCCCTACCGTCAGCATCCCATTAAGACCTGGAGAGCTCGGAGGAAAGATCTCCTCGACCATCTGTTGTTTTATTATTAAAAGGGGAGTTTACAAGAGCAAGCCCATATGTTGCCAAACAAATTTCCAAATAGCAGAGCTATTAAGGGAACAGGGTTAGAGGCTTTCTTCCCCTCCTTGGTCTCCTTGAGGATACAGAATCTGAAGCACGTTTTATTTTGAAGAATAATGAATCTGGAGCCCCAGCCCATCCCTGTTCTCACGCCAGCAGTCGTGGTTGGAGAAAGGGCTGACCCGTAACGCTGTTCTTCGTTTCTGTGAAGCTCCCAAGCAGAAGGAGCTCCTGGGTTTTGCCAGAATTTCTGAAGTCATTGTTTGTCCCAAGGCTCTTGGCTCGGCTTCTGTCTCAAATAACCTTTTGAACAGGAAAGTTTGCCCTGGCGAGAGAGTCTGGGTCGCCACCACTGAGCCTCCCTCAGAGGCTGGTATCAGAATCGAGCTCTGAAAAATCTGACCACGTTCTAGAATGATGGCCGTGTCTCTGCACCCGGGAGTGACTGGAATAATTGAGCAGCAGGCAGACTCTGTCCAAAACTCAGAGCCACGCAGCTGCTTCAGCTGAGACAAAAATCAATGGGGCTTTGAAAAAGCCCCGCTTTCGAGACCCGTTAAGTCGCCCAGGCCACAAGGTGCTGTAGGGAGACTCATGGCAAACATGCATTTGTATCACTCTCCCTCTCCCCCCACCCAAATCCATCATCCAACGGGAAAACCACTCAGAATCACCCCATCCTTATCGCTGTCACCATAATTCTTTTAAAGCCAACGTGCAAGGTCGGGTCCGGAAAGCAGGGCGTCGTCTGTGTACACGCAAGAGGCAGTTTTGATTTTTGCTGTCAGTTGCATCCAGAGTTTCTGGTGTGTGGGTGTGTGTGTTGGTGGGGAGCACAGGACAGAGAAGGGAGGGGAAACACGCCTCCTTGGTGGAGGGCCTGTGTTTGGCATTTGTGTGTGTCTCCCTGCTGAGGAAGGGCTTCCGGTCCTGTTCTCTCCTTGCTCCAGCAGAGCCCCAGTGGGAGAGAGAAAAGGCAAGAGTGTTTCCAAACCACCCCCCAGAAGAAAGGCTCCAAGGAACCTGCCCACTGGCCTTCTCGGCCCCCAGCCCGGGGAGTCTCCTCTGCGGGGATTTCAGCCCAGTTGTCACAGACAGGGTCCTGGTCCCCACACCGGGCCTTCTCTGCCTGGAGACAGAACAGGGCGAGCATGTGGATTTGACTCTGGGCACCTCTGTCAGGGGCAAGGAGCCCCCGATATTGATCAGCCTCGAAGTGAAGTGTTCCGTTCACCCATGTGGTCTCCACTGAAGAGGATGCAGATTTTAGAGTGGATGTGGGCTGTTGCTTTAAAAATGGAGTTTCTTGGTAAAGCTGGAAAAAATATCCAGAAGGTTTAACCTAATTTATTTTGAAATTTTAAGGTGGTGATGAAGGAAACAGCAAGTCCCTGGAGGAAGCCTCTAGAATCTTAGTTGTGGGTATGAGCTGAGCCAGGGCAGACGGGGACTGCTAGTGGAGACTGGTGGGACCCACCTGGGCGAGGTGCTGAAAAGGGGGGCCTCGGAGGCAGAGCGGAAGTCTTGCTGATTTATAGGGGCTGGGCTAGGCTGGCTTAGCTGTCTTCTGTAGCCGGTGTACCCAGGAGAAGCGAGCAGGATGGTATCCTATGCTGGATCCAACCAGGTGTCAGCCTGGGTGGCAAGGGACAGCTCAGGGAACAAAGACGTCTTTAATACCAAAGACCTTCAATGCGTCACCCACAGCCTTTCAGGCCTAGGGTCTCCAGGGGGTCTCCCCCTAAACAAAGAACTGGACCATTTGGGAAGCAGGGCTGCAGAGTGGTGCACATGGTGACCACAGGCAGCAGGGGAGACGTGGGCCCAGGAAGTGCCCAGCCACACCCTGGGAACAAGTGTCCTGAACCAGAGGCTCTCGTGGGCGCCTCTTGCTTCCTTGGGTGAGCATTAATCACCCTCGTGGGTGCACATGCCTTGGTCGAAATCCACAATGAAAACTGGATCCATTCCACCTCCCAGCTCATAGGGTGGTGGTCCACGGACGGTGCTGGGAGACCCTCAGCACCTGAAGCGTGGACTCAGAATCTTCTGAAAGAAACCTCCAAGGTCAGCATGCACTCCACAGCATCTCAGACACTGGGTCTTAGAGTCTGTACCTGGGGGTGTTCAGAAATGGGGCCATCACTCCCCAGGCCAGCCTGGGGTGGGGAGAAGGAGACTGTGGGGGCAAGGGGGCGGTCCAGGGTCTTGTTGGCCTGGGAGCCAGAGTTTGGGGGTGTCTCTGGCTTTGAAAGGAAACCGAGGCAAGCAGGCCTGACCCTCATGTCCTTCAAGCTGCCTTGTGCCAACACTGTCTTACTTGTGCTGTCTTAACCTCTTACCTGCAGCAACATGGAATCCCCGTCCCAGTCACCCCCAAGAACCCGTGGAGCATGGACGAGAACCTGATGCACATCAGGTAAGAGGGACCTGCCTGTCCACCGCTCCGCCAGGCCTCGGTGAGCACCCACCCGTCTGGGTCATGGTGGCGTGGTGACCCACCAACCTGTGGTCCCCGCCCTCACGGACGGCGCCCGGCGGTGTGTTCCTCTGCTCCTCCTGCACTGACTCCCCTCCTCCGTCTTCCTTCTTTCTCCCCTGCAGCTACGAGGCTGGAATCCTGGAGAACCCCAAGGTAATCCCCCGTTCCCCCAGCCCACTGTCTTCTGGTGGTGGCTGCTCCGTGCCGACACGGTCTGGTGTGTTTGTAGCCTAATTTGAAATTTCACGGGGGGCCGGGCATGGGGCTGGGGCTGAGCCCTGCCTATGTTCCCCGACCCTCCCCACCGGGCCCCCTGTCGCCTGCCCACTCCTCACTGCGTTTTTTCAGATCCTCCCCCCTCCCAGGCGCTCTTTTTTTTTTTTTT
>SJYX01003800.1:216796-283172 GCA_006410675.1 Oreotragus oreotragus
CACACACACACACACACACACACACACACACACACACACATGACAGCAGCAACCTGAAAACAAGCTTTTTGATCAGTCACAATTAACTTTAACACCTTCTAAGGCAAAGAACGGGACTATTAATTGGGCCGGTGTGTTTCACGGCTGCAGCTTCTCGCCTACGACTCCTCCCACAGCACCCTCGGAGGGTTGACAGTCGTGTGGCTGGTCCTGAGGGCTCAGTGATGGGTGACTGTCCACTAGACACTCTCCGTTCTTTTCCTGGGGACAGCTCTGTGGGGCAGTTTGGGGGTGGTGGTGGGAGATAGGGGCTTCCCAGGTGACTCCGTGGTAAAGAATTTGCCTGCAGGAGATGCGGGTTCAATCCCTGGGCTGGGAAGACCCCCGTCCCCTGAGAAGGAAACGGCAACCCACTCCAGTGTTCTTGCCTGGAGAATCCCATGGACAGAGGAGCCTGGCAGGCTACAGTCCATGGCGTCACAAGAGTCGGACACGACCGAGTGACTCAGTAACAACGTGGGGGGCGTGGGGCTAGGACAAGTCAGCTCTTCCTCGATGGAAAGCGTGGATGTGCTCTCACCCTGCCAGCGGCTGGTCCTGCTTCATCTCTGGACTGTGGGGAGGAGATTCTAGGGAGCTGGCTACAGCATTCCAGAAACGCAACCACACGCACACCGGGGACGGCGTGCTGGGTGCTCACCGTCACGGTGGGGCTTAGGCAAAAAAGCAGTCGACACTTGCCACCTTCTCCTCTTCCAGGCAGGTTGCCTGGGCCACAGAGGGGGCTGAGGCAGCCCGAGGTCACACAGCAGAAGTGACCTCCGCTGAACAACTGTAAAGGTGTAAGTTGAGAGGGACTTCTGGGCTGCACTCCTGACCTACGGATACAGCTTGGACTCAGCTGGCCGGGTGTGGACAGGATAGCAAGGAAACAGCTAGGTTCCCCAGGGGCTAAAGAGGAGGGCAGCTCCTGCCCTTGGCCTGCTGTTGTGACTGTATGTGTAAGAATGGGCTTTGAAAGTTTCTGGGTTTTTTCCAAAATGTGGCGACAGTAATAATTAGGAAGAATTAGAAGGCCCATTTCCAGGCCAGTAAATACTGAGTTCCCAGTATGTCACGGTCAGTCCTCAGCCGTGTCTGACTCTTTGGGACTCCACGGACTATAGCCTACCAGGCTCCTCTGTCCATGGTATTTCCCAGGCAAGAATGCTGGAGTGGGTTGCCATTTCCTCCTCCAGGGGATCAGCCCTGCCCAGGGATCGAAACCATGTCTCCTAAGTCTCCTGCATTGTCAGGCAGATTCTTTACCCCTGAGCCACCTGGGAAGCCCAGTATATAGTAAATATATATTGAGTTGCTAGAATGAGAAGACAAGTAAGGCTTTGCCATTGTCTTGCTCTTGGTGACTCTTGGTGATAAAGTTTCTAGAATAATTGAAGGCTTGCCCCGTTTACCTTGTGGTTATTTCTGTCATTTTCTTTGGAGGTAGTAGATGTTTCCAAAAGCTCTGCACACCTCTAACATTGTAAACAGACTGCTGTAAACATCAGGTCTTTCTCGGTGGCCCGGGGTCATTGGAAGCCACTTGTTTGTGGCACCCTACTGTCCCCAAATCAATGGACATGAGTTTGAGCAAACTCCGGGCGATGGTGAAGGACAGGGAAGCCTGGCGTGCTGCAGTCCATGGGGCCGCCAAGAGTCAGACACCACTGAGCGCCTGAGTGGCTGTCCCCAGATGGCGCCGGCCCCAGTGCCTGCGCTGAGTTCTCATCTGCTCTTCACAGGCATCCTGTGTCTAGTGTCCCCAGCCTCACGCTATCGTTTTCTCAGCCACCCCCCTGTCTCCCACCTCGTCAGCCCCTCTAAGCTCCTTCGGGGCTGTGTCTCTGAGGCAGTCTGTGGACATGGATGACAGAGCCGGTGTGCACTGTGTTTGTGAGAGTTGTGACAAGGGGCCGGGGGGGGCCCGAGGCGCTCCCCGGGGAGTCGAGGGCTTGGGCCTGCTGCATGAACTGGGGGATGCTGGTGTTCTCCTACTGGGGGAACAGTTGTGTTTATCCCCACAGCTGATTCAGGGCAGCGGCAGTGGTCAAAGAGCTTGGGGCACGCAAGTGAAACAGGACCGGTGTGTCCTAGCAACGCCCTGCCTCTCTGTGCATGTCCCCAAACACCAGGATGTGGTGGGTCTGCAGATGAGAAACTTGCTTCCCCATAGAGAGTCTCTTTTCCACTCTGGAGCACCTCAGAGCCTTAGGAACACTCTTCCTTGGCCACAGCAGCTCAGACTTGGGTGTCCCCTTCATGCTTGGTGAGCACTGGATCATTCTGCAAAAGGCCCTAAGAGGCAACCAAGAGCAGAGATGGAAAACTCAGAGGCAGGTCTCAGTCTCCCCATCTGCGAAATGGGTGTGTTGGGCCAAATCAGGATTTTTAAGGACTGCTTATGGAGTCCAGGGTTTGCAGGGGGACCTCTGCTCCCCACAGCTGGACCTCATCTTTGATTGTATATGTTGAGCTTCTGCCTAAGGCTGTTTGAATGCTGGGTTTGCAGCTGAATTAGGAAAATACAGGCCATCCTTAAGGACCCTGACATTTCTGTGGATTCCCAGACTTAGATTAAAGACTAGAGAAGTTCTCAGAGGAGAAAATTTCTGGCTACTTACATCAAACACAACCTTGTTCATGTCCCCTATGGACTTCAGAGTTTAAACAATCTCCTCCTTTCTGTTTGTTTTTTTTTTAAGCATTTTTAAATTGTGGTAAAATATACAAAACGTTGGAAAAAATCCTGATGCTGCAAAAGACTGAAGGCAAAAGGGGACAGCAAAGGATGAGTTGGTTAGACAGCATCACCAACTCAATGAACATGAATCTGAGCAAACTCCAGGAGATGGTGAAGGACAGGGAAGTCTGGCATGCTGCAGTCCATGGGTTTGCAAAGAGTTGGATATGACTTAGCAACTGAACAACAACAAATACAAAACATAAAGCTTACCATTTAAACTGTTTGAGTGTACTGTTCAGTGGCATTAAGGACTCCATTCATGTTGTTGTGTAAGCACCAGCCTGCATCTCCAGAACTCTTTCGTTTTCTCAAAGTGAGGCCCCATTAAACACCAACTCCCCTCTCCGCCTCCTCAGGCCCTGGTGCCCAGCATTCTACTTGGTTTCTATGAGCTGGACTCTTAGGAACCTCATGTGAGCAGGATGACACAGTATTTGTTTCTTGGTGATTTGTCTCTGGTTGATTTCACTGTGCATCCTGTCCTCGCATGTATCAGGACTTCCTTTTAAGGCTGAATATTTCACTATGGAAATATCTTTCTGTTTATCCATCCATCTGTTGTTGGGCATTCTGATTGCTTCCACCTTTTGGCTCTTGTGCATAATGCTGCCATGAACTTGGGCGTATGAATCCCTTCTGTGGAAAAATGACCACGTAAATTTTGAGGAAAACCAAAAATCTGTCCCTTTAACGCCGTAACACTATTTGGTGGGACGGAAGGGACTTTTGGGGGTGACGTTCATTGAGGAAGGTTGTGACTGCTTCATCAGGACAGCAGACGTAAGGCAGGTTTATCCAAGGTGCTCACCCAAACTTGACTCATGGGGCTACACTGCCAGGATTGCCGGGGCCAATTCTGCCTCTTGGTGCCTCAGTGTCCCCAAACCTAGGATGGCGTGCACTCATCAGATCTCCCTCCCAGGGCCACACCCAGCCCAGGGCCAGGAGCCCCCTTGTCACTTGGAGGTGGTGTGGTCCAAGCAGGTTCTTTAGCAAATGGAGGGTTCAGGCCAGAGATGATGGGGAGGGCACTGATCAAGACCCTCTTCCCGTGACCTTCCGGGTCTGGTCTCGTCACCTGCTGGTCCACAGGGCAGCAGACAGCACCACTCAGGGACCGCTTCCAGCTCCACTTCAGCTACGTCCCTCCCCCCGGGAGGCTCAGTTTCCCCCTCGGTACAGTGAGGTCAGCCCCGAGTTGACCAAGATGGTGAGGATTTCTCAGCAGAGACGAGGCTGCAGGGGAGCCGCCAGCCAAAACTGGCATGTGTGTGCACATGTGTCCACGCGTGTGCATGTGTGTGAACAGCCATCCCCTCCCCTGGCTCCCTAGGGGAAGGCAGGAAGGGACGTTCAGGGCCCTGGGCTCCAGCAGAATCGGTTTAATTACAGGTTTTCAGCTGCGGGCCGGTGGGCATGAGTTGGGGAGGAGGGGGGAGCGGCTCTGAAACCCTGTCATTTTCCAGCATCTGAGGGCCTCTGCAAAGGGGGGCATCTAGACATTTTCTCCGCAAGCCGCAGAGTGGACTGTCGTGGCCCCAGCGTGAACATAATGGCAGATGCATTTTGCAGCAAGCTGGGAGTGAATGGGTCCGACCGGCTTGTCTCCTGTCAGACGAGTCATTATTATTATTTTTTTTTTTTTGTCATTGGCTGACAGTTTGGGTTTCATGCGTTTCTCTCTTTTTTTCTTCTCTTCCCCCTGCCTGGAAAAATGGCTAGGTATCTACGAGACCCCAGCGGGGACGATCCTTTACCACGCTCATTTAGACATCGAGGCCTTCACCATGGACCGGGAAGTGCGCAAAATCAAGCAAGGCCTGGGCTTGAAATTCGCCGAGCTGGTCTACACGGGTGCGTAGACCCTGCAGCTGGCTCCCTCCCCTCCCTGACCCAGGGGCACCCTCCTCCTCCAGTCCCAGCTCACCCACTGCCACCTGTGCAAGAGCCTGGAAGATGCAGGTTGAAGGGGCCGGAGAGAGGCAGGAGACAAGGAGCTAGGAGGGGACTGTGGGACCTGCCTTGTTCATGAGGTCTTGAGGGAAGCGCGCCAGTTCCCCGGGCCTCTCGCTGCTCTGCTGCCTGCAACCCGCGGGACTGCAGAGGGGGCCAGGGCACCATCCTGCCAAGTTTCATCCAGCATGTGCCAGGTACCTGGCACTGTGTGGGGACATGAGCTGTCCCGGAGGGCCCCCTCCCCCAAGTTCCTAAGAGAGCTGCGGCCAGAAACCAAGGCTCCGGACAAACAGAACTTATAGAGCATTACCCAACTGAAAGTGACCGAGTTGGGCTGGACCTCAGGTCAGCCTGTCTCCAGGCAGACCCCCTCAAGCCACTCCATGAACTGCCTAATATAGACCAAGAATAGGGCCTGAGCACTACATGGGCCAGATCCCCACTGGGAAGCCACCAGGGCCACACGTACCCATTTCACAGGTGAGGAGACTGAGTTTCCATGCCTCACCTGCCATCTGACCAGGCCTCCTGACTCCAGATCCATCCCAGACATTGTAAAAGGAGTGAGCAGATCCAACCTGTTGCCTGTTTTTGTTCAGCCCATAAGCTAAAACCAGTTTTTACATTTTTCAATGGTTGGGGAAAAAAATTTTTTTTTAAGTAATACCTATTTCATGTAATATGAAAATCACAGGAAATTCAAATTTCAGCATCCATAAATAGTTTTTTGGAGAAGGAAATGGCCCACCCATTCCAGTATTCTTGCCTTGAAGATCCCATGGACAGAGGAGCCTGGCAGGCTACAATCTATGGGATCAGAAAAGAGTCAGACATGACTTCGCAACTAAACACCAACAAATAGTTTTTTTGGCACCTTCTTGCTCGTTTGTGTCCATGTTGAGCACTTTGGAACTGCTCTGGCATAGCTGAGTAATAGCTAGAGAAGCTACGTGGCCCATAGAGCCAAAAACATTTACTATCTGGCCCTTTCTAGAAAGGGCTGACCCTATTCTATAACATTCTACTACTACTACTACTACTAAGTCGCTTCAGTCGTGTCCGACTCTGTGCGACCCCATAGACAGCAGCCCACCAGGCTCCCCCGTCCCTGGGATTCTCCAGGCAAGAACACTGGAGTGGGTTGCCATTTCCTTCTCCAGTTTTCCTTTAAAATTGGAGGAAGTTACAGTTCAGTACACACAGGCAAAGTCGTATCCAACTCTTTGTGACCCCATGGACTGTAGCCCACCAGGCTCCTCTGTCCATGAAATTCTCTAGGCAAGAATACTGGAGTAGGTTGCCATTTCCTTCCCTATCTATAACATTCACATCTCCCTAATTTGAGAAATCACATCATAACAGACCCTCTCAGCTGTTGAGGGGATGGACTGCCGTTCTCTGGGAGCCTGGATGTCAGAAGGACCCTAGGAAAGTTAATATTCATAGTAACTGCCTGGCATAAGTCTCACCTCTTCCGCTGGTCCCCCACTTGGAAGTTTCACTTCCTCTGAAACCTTGGAATAGCTATAACTCATCTCGGGGTTTCAGGGCGACATGGTGGTTATTGGCTGGCATTATTTTTCCCTCCCATTGTTCCCAGCAGCTTTGAAACCCCAGGGCCCCCCTCTTCCCAGGTACAGACAGGTGTTTAAATACCATTGTCTCCTGCGGACTCTCGTGCTCAGTGGGGTTTCTACGCTGAAAGGTGGATTTTGGTTACAAAGTGGGAGAGTCATTAAGCTATGGCAGGCTGTGATGGGGGACAGCACCTGGCCGGGGCTGCTCCTGGGGCATCCATGGGGGCCGAGTGGGGACCAGGCTGCCAGGCTCCCCGTGCAAGATCAGCTGCTGCCTCTTGCTGCCTGGCCCCAAACCGGGTATTACCTAATCTTAGCTGCACAGAGGTGAGATGAAAATGCTTGTCCAAGGTTTCAGAGCTGCTGAGCCATGGCTTGGAGCCCAGGACAAGCCAGCTTCAGAGGCCAAGTTCTCGGCCACTTCAGTAGATGCCGGGGGATGGGAAGGTGGGCTGAGCCCATTTGCGAGGGGTGACCAAGGGGCACTGGCATGTACAGGCCCACCCTGGGTGTCTGGGGCACAGGTTGGCCCCCAGCTGAGGAGCTGTTGCCTCTCCACCGGGCTGCCTGTGTTGAGTCCTTGCTGTCACCCACTGAGCCCCCTAAATCCCCAAAGGTTACAGTGATTAGGTTCAAAGGAAGTGAAACCTCAGAGTGGAGGCTCCTCCCAGGTAGTTGTTATTAAGTTCAGCCAGGTGCCTCTGATGTCCAGGCCCCCATAGATGTCAGGGTCGGCCTCCGGCAGCAGCCTGTTCCCTCAACAGCTCCGAGGGGCTGTGTGATAGGATTTCTCACGTTAGGGATGCATAAATGTTAGAGAGTGGGGTTTAGCTTCAGCATGTTCCTTAAGCCCCCTGTGCCTCGGTTTCTTCCTTTGAAGAGTGGAGATTGAGGCTGCCTGTCTTATAGTGAGGACTCAATACATAGATGAGCGGTAAAGGACCCGCCTGCCAATGCCAGAGATACAAGAGACACAAGTTTGATCCAGGGTCGGGAAGATCCCCTGGAGAAGGAAATGGCAACCCATTCCAATATTCTTGCCTGGAGAATCCCATGGANTTCCTTTGAAGAGTGGAGATTGAGGCTGCCTGTCTTATAGTGAGGACTCAATACATAGATGAGCGGTAAAGGACCCGCCTGCCAATGCCAGAGATACAAGAGACACAAGTTTGATCCAGGGTCGGGAAGATCCCCTGGAGAAGGAAATGGCAACCCATTCCAATATTCTTGCCTGGAGAATCCCATGGACAGAGAATCCTGGTGGACTACAGTCCATAGGGTTGCAAAGAGTCAGACACAACTGAAGCAACTTAGCACAAATGGATTGCATAGATATGTACAAAGCCTCTAGGAGAGTGCCTGACCTGGTCTCCGAATGTGAACGCGGGAGAACAAGGCTTTGCCTCTGGCTGGGTAGATCTTGAGTCTGTCTCCTCCCTCAGCCTCAGTTTCCTCTCCTGTAAGATAAAGGGCACTGGGCCAGATCCCTTCTTGTTCTGTCTAGCTCCCCCTGCAGATCTATCATTCTGCTGTGGCACTTGGCTTCCTTGGAGCCACTGTGGTCTCAGGGCCTGGGGAGACTGAGGCCCAAGAAAGCCCTTCTGTCTCGGGGCCACTCCCAGCTGCCCCAGCTTCTGTGACCACTGTCTTTCCCTCCTCTCATGCCATTCTCAAATTTCCTAATGTGGCTGTATGAAGTTTTCACAGGCACCCTCCCTCCAGGACCAGACATGGGCCTCACCCTGCAGGGTCATCCTGGCAGGACCCCAGCTTCAGGGCCCCTCTCATTTAGGGGGTGTAGCTCACCTCTCCCCTCACCTCAGTTTCTTCAACAGTAAAATGGGTATAATACACAGAGGATTGTCATCCTAATTAATACAGAGTTTGGCTCAGCCCCACCCACCATGCACCCCCAGCCTGGGACATTCAGGGTCTCCCCAGGGCAGTGCTTAGGGCTCACTGTCCCCCCACCCCAGGTTGGGTCTGCTGAGAAGAGAAACCTGAGCGCAAGTCCCCCATGGAGGCAGCTGGGAGACCTGAGATAAAAGCCCAGGAGCTTCTACTGGGTTCTCTGCCCCCTTCTCTGGCTACATCGCTGCCTCTCTTCCAGCCTGTGAACCTAATGGGCTAATTACCCTGACTTAGAAAGATGGGCGAGCCACTGGGGCATAGGGTGGGGAGGGGTGCGTGGCCCCCAGTGTCCCCTCCCGTGGGAGTCTGGGCTAGAGGCAGGAGCACTCCGGATCCCTCTGTGTGCATTTGGAAAGGTTCTCTCCTTCTCGGGGTGTCTGTCGCCCTGGATACAGTGAGGACCGGCAGGCCACATTCAGATCTCAAAAGCAGAAGCGCCTGCTGAATCCACACAGCCCCTAGAGAGTGATGCATAGCATCTCACTGTGCAAACGAGGAGACCAAGGCACAGAGGCCGCACGGCCTGTCAAGGTGGAACCAGAGGTGAGCGTAGGAGAGTGAGGACACAACCCCTTCTTGAGGACCCATCACAGGGAGGGCCTGCTCCCCATTCCCACAGAGAGCCTCAGCAGGTGCCCCCGGAGGCCTGAGTCTCTGACAATAGCCACAGACCTGGGGCTGACCTGACCCTTTATCAGGGCAGGAGATCACACACCATCTGGCCCCACAGCTGCCCAGGTGGGCTCACCTTTCCAGCTCCATTTCAGAGAAATCCTACCCCTCGCCCTATCCCTCCCCCAACCCCGATCACGGCCCCGCTGCCCCGGCAGACCCTGGGAAGACGGGACTGAACACACAGCCCTCCCCGGCCTGAGGGATTCGGGGTGGGAGGGGCAGGGTGCAATGCATTTCTCAGGCACCTCAGGATGTTTTAGATGCAGAAGGCAAAGCTGCAAGACAATCATACAAGGCAGAGTTGTTAGAACTCGGGCCCACTGAGGTCAGGTCCAGCCCCCACCACTCCAGCCTGTGTGATTGGGGAAAAGTCTCAAATTCCCTGAGCTTAACTTCCTTGCACAGAAAAGAGAGAGGCTAAGAGAAATGTTTGTCCCAAGACTCTTTGGGGGGATTCAAAGAGCTAGTCCAGGAACTTCCTTAGTGGTCCAGTGGTTGAGACTCCAAGCTTTCCAATGCAGGGGGCATGGGTTAGATCCCTGGTTAAAGACAGGACATCTTTTTCAAAGGGGTCTGCCCATCCTGAGGGGTGGGGCTCTGCCTGGCTCTTGGCCCAGTGTTCGCAGCAGTCCTGAGTCCATAGCCTCCACACAATAAGCCTGCTGGCCCTAGGAGTGGGGGAGGTAGGGTCATTCCCACTTGGCAGATGCGGGCACAGGCACAGGGAGGTGAAGGCCCCACGCACCTAGTCTTGCTGACCCCAAACCCACCACCCAGCTGGGCACCCCCTTTGCTCGGTGACAACATCTGAGTCCTACTTGAGGTCTTCTGCCTAAGTTATCAGTCTGATGCCCTGGTAAGACTGAGCCCCCGTGGGCAAAAGGTGGGGGTCCCCTCACCACTGTCTCCCCAGCACCTGACCTCCGGAGCTCCCTGAATATCTGTGGCGTGGAGCAGTAGGTTAAAACCCCTCCTCCTGACCCTTGAGAGCTGACTGCATTGTAGCAGGGCTTGGGAGAGAACCCTACAAAGTCACAGGACCGGGCAGGTGGGCTTGCTCCTCCGTGTGGTCATTTACAAGTGCACATTGAGCCGGGACTCCACATTGAACAGCATAGACACAGGACTGCCTCCTTCCCAGGCTCATGTCTGCCATGATGGGGCGAGGTTGGGGGGGGTGCCCCATGTGGATCCCAGTTCCCGCCACATCCTGGCCTGGGGCAGACAACGCAGCGGGCCTCACCAGCACCCTTGTGTCTTCCTCCCCAAAGGCTTCTGGCACAGCCCCGAGTGTGAATTTGTCCGCCACTGCATTGCCAAGTCCCAGGAGCGTGTGGAAGGGAAAGTGCAGCTATCCGTCTTCAAGGGCCAGGTGTACATCCTCGGCCGGGAGTCCCCACTGTCCCTCTACAATGAGGAGCTCGTGAGGTAGGTGCCCCCCACCCCTGCCCCCAGCTGGGCACAGACCCTCAGGTCCAGCATCTCCTCTCACTGTCTTTCTCAGCAAGGATGCTCCCAAGCATGTGCAAAGCGTGGAGGAGACAGTTCTGAAGAGCATCCACACCACCTCTGTCCTCGTGGAACTTACAGGCTAGATGGGGAGAAAGCCCCAGTCAGAGGATCACCCGAGGGTAGGATTAGGGAAGGTGGTGCTGGACCACCCAGAGATACAGGATACTTGGGCTGGGTGTAATAACGGGGGTGGGGAGACACGTCCCTGTGGAAGTCATCTCTAAGCCGGTCTCTGAAAGAAAGGAGTGTATGTACCAGGGGGAGAGGCAGGGCAGGAGCATTTCCAGAGAGACTGTCCTGTGCAGAGTCCAAGTTGTTGAAGAACCCAGAACATCCCTGGCACAATAAGAACTCCAGGGTGGGAGGCCCTGGAGCCAGATTGTAAAGGACGGGCACGTCAGACCTGTGGCTTTGGCCCTCTCTGGCTGCTCTGGATTTAAGTGAGGTGGGAGCTGGCAAGGGTAGACACCAGGTCCCAGCAGGACATGCTGGAGGCCTGGACCAGTCTGCTGGATCTGGGAATAGAGTTAAGCAAATGGATTTGGCAGATATTTATGAGGTGGAATTAGAAGAGCTTGGATGGGGAGAGAGATGGAAAAGTTCAGAACCACCCCGGGCTTTCCAGCATGAGCCACTGGGTAGACTTTGATGGCAATGACTGAGCTGAGAGAATGGGAGAAAATCACGCGTTTGGATCTGGACATCTTGAGGGTTCGTTTTCTCTGAGATTTGGGCCAGGAGAGCTATAGTTGGCAGCTGGACACACAGGGCTAGAGTTAATGAGAAACACAGGCTGAAGACATTGGGTGGTAAGGCCAAGAGGAGACTGCCAAGGGGAGCGACAGAGTTGGGTGAGAGGGAGTCAGGAGGAAACCTTGAAGAGGTGCCTCCCCGATGGGTCAGGGTGAGGGAGCTGAATGGCTGCGGGATAGGTTGGGGAGCCCTGGCAGGCTGGGTCTTTGGTGAAAAGTGTGAAAGGGTTAGTTGCTGAGTCTGACTCTTTTGTGACCCCATGAACTGTAGCCCAATAGGCTCCTCTGTCCATGGAATTATTCTCCAGGTCACACTACTGGAGTGGGTTGCTATTCTCGTCTCCAGGGGATCTTCCTGACCCAGGGATCAAACCTGGGTCTCCCACATTGCAGGCAGATTCTTTAGCTGATGCCTGTTAGCTGTACCTGTGTTTGCATCTGGAATGAGAGACTGGCCTTGACCACAGAGCCAAGTGGCCCCTTTGGAGGTCACCTGGTCAAACGAGAGGTGGGGACGGGCAACCCCACCTGACGCACGTCCCAGGCCCCGCGTGGCCCCTCCTGGAAGGCAGTCAGGAATTAAAGTACGAGTTTTGTTTGGCAGTCAATATTATTTTTCTCTCTCTGTTCTCTTTGCCATGTTGCACCTCTCTCCCCCCCCGCTTCAATCTTTCTAAACACTTTATAAGCCATAAATATAACTGAATCAGTTTAGATCAGTCGGGGTAAATGTCAAATTATCTTCTCTCTTTCTCTCTCTGGCTCTTTCTTCCCTCCCTCTCCAGATCTGCAGCCTCTAATAATGTGTCCAACCCTTCATTAAGCCTTACAGTCTCACTCGGGGAGATTAAATGAATAAAGTAAAAAGGGAAAGGGGAAAAAAAGAGAGAAAAGCAGGAGCATTTATTCTCACTGTGTCTCCGACCATTTCCCTTTTCTTTCTGATTTCTACATCGCTGACTTGAAAGCCCTTGAGTGACAGCGTCACAGGGACTGGCGAGGAAGCCCCTAGAGGTGGCAGAACTGGAAATGCCGCGGCACAGTAGGTAGAAAGTAACGTAATTACAGAGCAGGTCAGAGCCACTCGAATGAACAAAAATAAAAGCACAGAGGTTTTCTGTAGACCGTCAGGGGAGGTAGAAAAAAAAAAATTCATTGTAAACTCTTTTTTCCACAGTTCACCCCCCCACCACCACACCACCCAAACTACAGTTTTTTAAGAGAGGTTTTTCAGTTCCCGAAAAACACCTCTGGGACTCTTAGGCAGTCTGGTGGGACAAGTTTGTCCCAGACGTGGGCTTCTCTTTGGCAGGGGCTGCCGGGATGGTCTGAAGGGCCAGTCTGGGGGAAGAGGGTGGGAGAGTTTGTTTTGACTCATGAGAGATGGCCGGCCGGCCAGGGAGGAGGGGAACAGGATCTGGCCCTGCTTTCTCCCTGGGCTGAATACAGGGACCCTTCCAAAGGGGACAAGGTGACTTGGAGAGGAGGAGTGAGACCAGGTGTCCGAAGTCTGTTCGATGGTTGGTGGGGGCTGGGTGTCTCAGGGAGGGCTCGTGTTAAGCTTTGTTTATCACCCCAGCAACATCTGTAAAAGCCATTCGAGGAGGCCAATGCTTTAGTTTGGTCCAGCCTCTCCCCTGCCCGGAGAAGGGTCCCAAGCAGCAGCCCCCAGAAGCCTGGTATCTTCTCCACTTACCAGAGCCTGCTAATCGGCTCCTGGTGACTTCAGCCACCTGAGCCCTGGAGGAGCCGACAGAGGTGAAAAGGAGGGAGCGTGGGAGTTCCATGTGCCAGCTTCAAGGTCCCGTGAAGGTCAGGGTGAGGGCGTGGTGGGGGGAGGCCCAGAGCCCGCGTCCCGACAAGCCGTAGGGCAGCCAGGCACAGAGACTCCGGTTTATAATGATTTTTTTTTTTTTAAACTTCCCCTGACGGTCTACAAGCCCACAGTCCACAAAGAGCCAGTCAAAGGCACAGCCTCGGGGTCTGGGAAAAAGAACAGCAGATCCCCTTAGCTCCCCCCGCACCCTGCAAACCCCCGCCCCCTCCCCACCCCATCTTACCTCTCTAGAGAAGCGTTCTGAGGGGGCAGGCCACCTCCGTGTCAGTGAGAACCTTGAGACCGCTTTATCCTGAGGCTAGAGTTCTGCAGACATGAAGACAAGGGGCTAATTCAGGCAGGATGCAACAGGGGCCCCGTGAGAAACGGGAGGGACCCCTTCCCCCGGGGGGATTTGGAGGGTGGCCTGGTAGAGTCAGATCTGAGGCCACAACACTCTGAACTTGTCCTCAAAGAGCGGATCACAGTCAGTAAATTATCAAGGGCAGGTGGGTGATTGATTGCTTATGTCTGCACCCGCCGCCCCTCCACGTGGGAGCTGCTCCCGCTTGGTCCTTGTTTCCTCAGCATCTGGCCCGGTGCCTGGTGGGTAGTAGGTGCTTAAGAAGTACCTGAGTAGATGAGCAGGTGAATGAATGATGGTAGTGGCACTGAGTGCTTACCAGATGCCAGCTACATCATTTTATGTGGAGCCAGTGACAATGCTGGAGGGGCTTCCCTGCTGGCTCAGCAGGAAAGAACCTGCCTGCAATGCTGGAGATGTGGGGTTCGATCCCTGGGTCGGGAAGATCCCCTGGAGGAGAAACCCGGTCCAGTATTCTTGCCTGGGAAATCCCATGGATGGAGGAGCCTGGCAGGCTACAACGGGGTCGAAAACAAGTTGGACGCGACTGAGCGACTAAGCAATAACGACAAATGATAACGATGAAGGTCCCAGTTCACAAATGAAAGACTGGAGCTCAAAGAACAAAAACATCTGCCCTAATTTCTGTGCTGGAGGTGGAGTCAGGATACACAACCAGGTGACTGGATCGGAATGACTGTGGTTGAGAAGGGTTCCGAAGGGCAGCCCAGCAAGGACAATCGAAAGAGGAAGGCTGTTGAATCTGTAGGATGGAAACTGTATATGCGGAGGGAAAAAAATCTGTTCTGTTGAGGGCGATGGGAGTTGACGCTGCCTTCTTCACGATCAGCTGGCATGGGATGGGTGCCCAGGTTTGAAGATGGATTAGATTCGGTCTCACTCGCCAGGCAGACAAGGTCCAAAAGGCTTCGTGGACAAATCCTGAAGGCTGGGGCCTCCCTGCAGCTTGCGGGACACCGTCACGGATGTCTGAGGCTGTTTGGTGTGTGACCTCGGCCTCCCAGGCCTTCAGACCGCTGGACATCATCGGCTCCTCCCGGACACCCTGAGGGCAGAGGTGGCTCCGAGGCGTGTCCTGAGGGCACAGGTGCAGTGCTCTAGTTGGTGGCAGGAGTTCACCCGGCTGGCACTGGCAGGGCCGGGACCCAGCTCGCCCATCTGCATGGCAGGGTTGTGGCTCCCTGCTCTCCAGCCCCGGCACAGGGTGGGGCTCCCTGAACCGGAAGGAAAACAGTGAAGAGCCAGAGTGCAGGGAGGGTTTGATGCACATGGGAAATTCCTGGGCGTCTGTGAGGCTGGGGTCCCCCGGATGCTGACGAGCTCCCACTCTTTTGCAGCATGAACGTGCAGGGAGACTACGAGCCGGTTGATGCCACTGGTTTCATCAACATCAACTCCCTCAGGTGAGAAGCCCTGGCCCCCGATGGGCCCTCAGACCTTCCAGGTGTGGGGAGCCAGCTCTGAAGGGAGCTCGGTGTTCTGACCACTGCTGTGCCCTAGACAAGCCCCACCTTCCTGTCTCTCAACCACAGCATCCTCAGTGCCTGCTCTGGACCCAGCCTCTGCAGGACCGGAAGGCGCACTTGTTGATAGCCAAGGGCCACAGAGCCCCGGGCACTTGAGTTCCGGGTTTCTGAGTTGCCTCTGACACTCACTCCCATCCTCGCCAACCACAGGGACTCCACCAGGAGCCCCCTTCCCGAGCAGCTTAGCAAGGGAGACGGCCAAGAGGTAGAAAGGAGCCACAGAAGGTCACCAGCTCCTGCCTTCTCATCCCCATGCAGGTCTAACTGGAGACACGGATCTCCATGGCCCAGGGTGCGTGATACACACCAACTGAGGCCACTCAGACCTGGGTTCAAGTCCTGGTTCTGCAGTTTGGGTTCACACCCCTTCCGAACCTCTGGAAATCACTAGCAGGGGTGTTAACCATGCTTGCCTCACAGGTGTGGTGGAAGTTTGAGTCCAGGCCATGGAAATCAAGCACTCCACCCAGACCCTGGTGCCCAGGAAGGGCACGGTGCCTGGCAACCGGTCTATCAGGCTCTGGGTTCTTAATCACTAGCTTCTTTCTCCTGAGGGCACGGGGTCAAAAAGAAGGCATGAGTCTCTTTCCTTTCCCTGGTAACGTGCCCTCAGCACAGCCCCGGTTTCTCCCAGAGCCAGCCTCCCGCCCCTGGAGCCAAGACAGGGAGAGACGTCGAATCCAGGCGGCCTGTCACCTCCTCCTCCCCGCCTCCTTCACCCTGTGTTTTATGACCCTAACCCTTTTAAATGGCTCCAAACACACTGGGTTTTCATAATGGCCTCTTCACTTCTCCCATCGCCAGTTAAACGCTTTGACTGCAACAATGACAAGCAATGTTTTCTCCCTAAGATAAATTAATTACATTATCCTGATTGGAGGGCAGGAGGGGCCAGGGCAGGAGAGGAGAGAGGGAGAATAAAAAGACAACTTCACACACGTCTTAACAAACAGCTGCCCCCGCCACCCCAGCTCTGCCTGAATTAATTGAACTGAGTGCGTGTTGTTATTGTTAATTTACATTTTTCTTTGTTTTGAATCTGGTTTACAGGCTGAAGGAATATCATCGCCTCCAGAACAAGGTCACCGCCGAATAGACCAGCTGACAATGCAGAGCTGGGCCGCCTCACTTTACCCATCTCCCAAGTGTAGCTGCTAATTGTTGTGATAATTTGTGATTGTGACTTGCTCTCTGGGCCTGGCAGCGTAGTGGGGGTGCCAGGCCGCAGCTTTGTTCCAATAGTCCCCTGTAGCCTGCAGAAGTGGTCCACAGACAGAGGGATGGGGCGGGGAGCAGGGGGGCCGCAGTGAGGAGAATTAAAAAAAAAATCATGTATTAGTCTTTTGTTTCTTTATTTCTGCAGAGAGAGGGGTAAGAATGTGTGTGTGTGTGTGTGTGTGTGTCAGATCATGCTTTTCTTAGACCAACCTTTGTGTTTTTCGACTAAAGTGCTGCCGAGGGCCACGTTTTGCCAGAGAACCCATTTACCTCGAAGAACTGACCCCTCTCTTTAGCAAAAACCATGGAATCCAGAAGAGACCACCATGGTCAGACTCTAGCCCAGCAGCTAGAGTTAGCACTGTGGCCCTGTGGCACATGCCAGGGAAACCCAGGAGAGCTTAAGTGACAAAGCTGGGGGCAGTCCAGCCCACAGCCGACAACGAACTCCCGGGAACGGCGGCCATGACCGACCGCAGCAGGTTCCCCCGCATCATGGCTGGGTGGCCTTGAGTAGTCTACATCATGGAGGAGGAAGAACTTGAGTAAGAAGAAAAGCTTGGGCAGAGAGGACAGCTGCAGACAATTTGGGGGTGGGGTTGGGGGCGGATGGTCCAGCTAGCCTACAAGGCTCCCTCCATCCTTCTTCCCCAACCAGGAACCCAAAGCCGCCATGTTTGTACTGGACTCCACCCCACCTTGATCAGATTTGATTGGACCATGGCTGGACACCTGACTAGAGCTGAGCCAATCAGAATCCCAGTCCCAGGGATCGGGCCTGGGGAAATGGCCAGTGGGATGCCCTGTGCCTGGACCAGCAGAGAGGGAAAAGGCAGCAAGAGGGAAGTGAGGGGAAGCACGAATTTCTGGTTTGGAACCCCCGATACCACCATACTCTGGTAGGTATTGCGGGAGCTGGGGGCATTTCTTAACTTGGATTCTCTGCGACACTGTGTTTTTCTCACAACTGATGACCATTTAGAACTTAGTGAAACCGGTGAGATACTGGGAAGATTTGAGTGCTGGTTGTTCTGAACCCTGTCCTCGTTCCGACCTCTACCCCCAGTGCTTTTGTTAATGAGGGTTTCTTTCAAAAGAAATTTTGTCTTTAAAACTTTTTACTCTTTTTATGAAAGTTCCGAATGAATTCCTCAACGAATCTTAGCTTTGTGCCAGACACTTGGCTACACGCTTTATTCACCTTATCTTATTGAAAATTCAGAATGACACTGTATGTGTGTTACTTGCTCAGACATGTCCGACTCTGGGCTACCCCCATCGACTGTAGCCTGCCAGGCTCCTTCATCCATGGGATTTTCCAGGCAAGAATTCGGGAGTGGATTGCCATTTCCTTCTCCAGGGGATTTTCCTGGCCCAGGGATTGAACCTGGGTCTCCCACATTGCAGGCAGACTCTTTACCATCTGAGCCTCCAGGAAAGCCCGAATGACACCGAGGTAGATGCTTTTAAGTGCGTTTGGCAGAGGAGGCAGCTGAGATGCAGAGAAGTTGATCTGGCAACGATCAGTCAGTTAGCAAGTAACAAAGCCAGGAAACAAACCCTGGCCTGGCTGATCACAAAATCTTGTGTGTTTATATCCTTAATCATCGTTGGGCTGCGTCTTACTTTAAAAAACCTTATAGAAATAACTATCGCCAATCATCTCACCACTGAATTATAAACACTGCTTATACTGAGTGCATGTCTTCACAGTCATATTTTTCTATGATTATAAATATTTTGTAGAGTTATGTAGGTTGAAAGTATTTTTAAAGCAAGTATTTTACCCTAATTTTAACTTTATATCATAGTTTTCTACATCAGAAACTCAAATTATTTCAACCGCTGCATAACATTTCATGATCTCGTTAATCCGTAACTTATTTAACCTTTTCTCATTTATACTGTTCGGGGAAGGCAATGGCACCCCACCCCACTCTTGCCTGGAGAATCCAATGGACGGAGTAGCCTGGTGGGCTGCAGTCCATGGGGTCGCTAACAGTCAGACAGACTGAGCGACTTCACTTTCACTTTTCACTTTCCTGCATTGGAGAAGGAAATGGCAACCCACTCCAGTGTTCTTGCCTGGAGAATCCCAGGGACGGGGGAGCCTGGTGGGCTGCCGTCTATGGGGTCACACAGAGTCGGGCACGACTGAAGCGACGCAGCAGCAGCAGCAGCATTTATACTGTTGTTCAGTCATGAAATCGTGTCCAACTCTTTTGCACGCTGGTGGACTGCAGCCCGCCAGGCTCCTCAGTCCGTAGGGTTTCCCAGGCAAGAATACTGGAGTGGGGTGCCATTTCCTTCTCCAGGGGATTGTCCTGACCCAGGGATCAAACTCGAGGCTTCTGCATTGGCAGGCGGATTCTTTATCGCTGAGCCACTAGGGAAGCCCACTTTCTCACTTGTAGATTTCGTTTTTTCCATTCTAAATTTTGATCCTGCCTTTTGTTGGATTTAGTTGGGTATTTTTAGTAGTTGGGTTATTATTAGCTAAACCTTTTGCCTTTTTAAAGTGAGTTCTCTAGTTACAATGTTCGTGTATCTTTAGCTTATCACAGTCTACCTTCATGAGTGTTATGCCATCTCACGTGTTATGTAAGCATGTTATAAAAGTATACTATCTTAGACACATTCCACTTCGTGTTTTTGTTGTCATATGCGCTGCTTCTACAAAGGCCCACACTATGTTGCTATTTTTCTTTAGATAGTCAAATATCATTTTTAAAAGATGAAAAAATAACAAAGTTGTGTGTTTTATATTTATCCTTGTGTAGGAGTGGTAATGTTTCTTTATAAATATTTGATAGCATTCACCAGGGAATCCATCTAGGCCTAGAATGTTTCTTCAGTTCAGTTCAGTCACTCAGTCGTGTCCGACACTTTGTGACCCCATGAACCGCAGCACGCCAGGCCTCCCTGTCCATCACCAACTCCCAGAGTCCACCCAAGTCCATGTCCATTGAGTCAGTGATGCCATCCAACCATCTCATCCTCTGTCGTCCCCTTCTCCTCCTGCCCTCAATCTTTCCCAGCATCAGGGTATTTTCAAGTGAGTCAGCTCTTCGCATCAGGTGGCCAAAGTGTTGGAGTTTCAGCTTCAACATCAGTCCATCCAATGAACACCCAGGACTGATCTCCTTTAGGATGGACTGGTTGAACCTCCTTGCAGTCCAAGGGACTCTCAAGAGTCTTCTCCAACACCACAGTTCAAAAGCATCAATTCTTCGGTGGTCAGCTTTCTTCACAGTCCAACTCTCACATCCATACATGACCACTGGAAAAACCATAGCCTTGACTAGACGGACCTTTGTTGGCAAAGTAATGTCTCTGCTTTTTAATATGCTGTCTAGGTTGGTCCTAAGTTTCCTTCCAAGGAGTAAGTGTCTTTTAATTTCATGGCTGCCATCACCATCTGCAGTGATTTTGGAGCCCAGAAAAATAAAGTCAGCCACTGTTTCCACTGTTTCCCCATCTATTTGGCATGAACTGGTTTTTGGTGGGATGCTTTTAAGGTATAAATTCAGTTTCTATGATTTATATTGGGTTTACTCATGTCATGGGCTTCCCAGGTAATGCTAGTGGTAAAGAATCCACCTGCCAATGTAGGAGACATAAGAGATGCTGGTTTGATCTCTGGGTTGGGAAGATCCCCTGGAGGAGGGCATGGCAACCCATTCCAGTACTTCTAGCCTGGAGAATCCCATGGACAGGAGCTTGGCAGGCTGCCGTCCGCCAAGGGTTGCAAAGAGTCAGACACGACTGAAGAGACTTGACACACACACAGACTGCTGTCATCCATTTTTCTCTTCGGTCAGCTTTGGGTAATTTGTGTCTTTTGAGGAATTTGCCCGCTCCATTTAGATTGTTAATTTTATTGGTATTAAACCTTTTCATAGTATTTTCCTATTATCCTTAACTGTCTATAGGATTGATAGTAATGTTCCTCTTTCCTTACCTTAGTGACTTGTGTCTGTCCATATTCTTTTTGTTTTTATTTTTTTCAGGGATTGCTGAGACATGCAGAGAATTTTTACTTATCGCATATGTTAACATATATTTTTACTTGTAGAACAGAGTCACAGATAAGAGCAGACCATTAGTAAGTATTGGTAGGGCTCAGGGGTCTCGCGTAACGCCTAGTACACAGTAGACTGTCCTCCCTTTTTGTTCTTAATGTTTATTTTTTAATGGCTGGGTTGGGTCTTCTGTATGGCCCTCTCTCTAGTTGTGGGGCTCAGGCCCTAGGACATGTGGGCTTAGATGCCCCATGGCATGTGGAATCCAACCCATGTCCCCCTGCATTAGAAGGCGGATTCTTAACCGCTGAACCGCCAGGGAAGTCCCCTCCCTTATTCTTGATCAAAGTAACCGAAAGCTTTTTGCTGTTGTTCCTCTATACATTTTCCCGCTTTTCCGGCTTTCGCTTTTCTGCTGGTTTTCAGCAATTTGATTACGATAGGCCTTGTTATGATTTTCTGATGCTTATTCAACTTGGCATTCACTGAGCTGACCCTGTGGATTTTCGTCAAATTTGGAATGCTTGCAGATTTTTTCCGCAGATTGGTTTGTCTACCCTACCCCCTCCTTTCCGGCTCTCTAATTATACGTATCTGAGACCATCTGAAGCGCTCCCTAATCTCTGAGACCCAGGGCATTCTTCTTCTCTGTTTAGTCTGTTTTCTCCCTGAACTTCATTTTGTGCAGTGTCCGCTGCTGTGTTTTCAAGTTCATCGATCTTTCTTCTTTACTATCAAATCTGCTGTTATCTCATCAAGTGTATTTTTTCACTTCAGGTGTTTTTTTCATCAGCACAGCAGTCATTTTTATATCCAGTTTCTCTCCACGTCAAGCTTATGTTTTCCTTTACACCCTTGAACATACGGAACAAATTCGTAAGGGCCATGTTAATGTCCTTTCTGTCAATACTCTCTTTCCTCTCACTGCCTGGTCTGCTCCTATTGACTGACTTTTCTCTTAACTATGGGATTTTTCTACCTCTTTGTATAGCTCATAATTTTAAAATATTGACACTGGGCATCGTAGCCTTGCCAAGTCAGATTCTCTTGTATTCCCTTGAAGAGTATCGGACTTCTTCAGAGAAGGCAGTTTCGTTACTTATAGATTAGTCTGCCTGGCGGAGGGCACGGCAACCCACTCTGGTATTCTAGCCTGGAGAATCCCATAGGGCCACAAAGAGCTGGACGTGACTGAAGCAACTTAGCCCACATGTGTGCAGATTAGTTTGAGCCTTCAAAGATTTGTTTTTAGGTTATTTTAGGGCAGCTCTTGGAGAAGGCGGTGGCACCCCACTCCAGTACTCTTGCCTGGAAAATCCCATGGACGGGGGAGCCTGGTGGGCTGCAGTCCATGGGGTCGCGAACAGTCGGACACAACTGAGCGACTTCACTTTCACTTTTCACTTTCCTGCATTGGAGAAGGAAATGGCAACCCACTCCAGTGTTCTTGCCTGGAGAATCCCAGGGACGGGGGAGCCTGGGNTGGAAAATCCCATGGACGGGGGAGCCTGGTGGGCTGCAGTCCATGGGGTCGCGAACAGTCGGACACAACTGAGCGACTTCACTTTCACTTTTCACTTTCCTGCATTGGAGAAGGAAATGGCAACCCACTCCAGTGTTCTTGCCTGGAGAATCCCAGGGACGGGGGAGCCTGGGGGGCTGCTGTCTCTGGGGTCGCACAGAGTCGGACACGACTGAAGCGACTCAGCAGCAGCAGGGCAGCTCTACTTTTTGTTTGAGAGATAATTTAGCTCTCCTTCTAAGGTGCAGTCTTCTAGGGTTCTTCCTTGATGACTTGTACTCAGTGAGGTCTCTCCACTCTAGCTGGAGGAAGCAAACAGTTTCCAGTCCTTCCTGAGATTGCCAGTAATTCTTGTTTCCCTTGAGAATGGGTCTTATGTATGCTCATGAGATTTCACGCTTTACTTGGGGAGACTTGCTTCCAGCAATAAGTCATGTCCGACTCTTTACGACCCCATGGACTGCAGCACACTGGTCTCCTCTGTCCTCTGCTATCTCTGAGCTCGCTTAGATTCACGTCCACTGAGTCGGTGATGCACTCTAACCATCTCATTCTCTGCTGCTCCCTTCTCCTTTTGCCTCCAATCTTTCTCAGCATCCAGAGATTTGCACTTGCCCAAGTCTCAGCTGAACTCTATGCAGATGGCCGAGTTCTTTCTCTCAGTTTTCCCTCTTCTCTCGGAGAGGAGGAGTAGCCCCATAATTTCTAATTGTCTTGGCCTCCCTCGAACCCCGTCTGCCTTCCTAGCAAGCTCACTAGACTCTTTGCCTCTCCTCTCCATTCTGCAGTTTGGGGATCATCTCCAGGCACAAAGCTCGGCAATAGTAGGTCTCACCTTGTTTGTTCTTTTTTCACAGTGTTGGACTCCCCATTGTCGAATGTCTGAAAATAGTTCTTCCTTGTGTTTTGTTCAGTTTCTATTATCCAGAGCCTGTGGACTCAGTGTGCTGAGCGTGTGGTCTTAGTGGCCCCGTGACATGCACGATCTTAGTTTCCCGACTAGGGATCGAACCCACATCCCCTGCATTGGAAGGTGGATTTGGCCACTGGTCCATCAGGGAAGTCCCTGTAGGATGGGATCTTAATGGGCCCTTTCCCCTGGGGTATCGATGGACCCAGTGGGCCATCAGGGTTGGAGCCTGGTCAGGCACCACTCCACGCAGAGACACTGCAGCATCATGGAATCTGGTCAAGGCAAATAAAAGCTGCCCTTCGTGCGTGCTCTGGGTGATCAGGTCAGAAGACCCTTTTTCTCCTTCTGGCTGTGGGGGCATCGCAACCATCATAGTGGGAGAAGGGTGGGGAGGGGGATGAGGCTGCACAGATCTGAGTCCAGCTCTTGCCTCTGCCCCTTCCTAACTGGGGACCTGGGGTGACTTCTTCAGCATTTCTTACTGGCATCAGTGTCCTTGGCTATACGAGCAGGGTAACAGTAGTGCCCACCCGGGGATTCCCTGGTGGCTCAGGGGTAAAGAATCCGTCTGCCGATGCAGGGGACGCGGGTTTGATCCCTGAGCCGGGAAGATCCCACGTGACTTGGAGTAACTAAGCCTGTGCTCTAGAGCCCGTAGGCCACAGTTACTGAGCCTGCGTGCTGCGACTCCTGAGGCCTGCACGCCTAGAGCCCATCTCTGCAACAAGAGCAGCCAGCACAAGGAAGAGAAGCCCCGCTTACCACAGCTAGAGAAAGCCTGTCAGCAACAAGGGCCCAGCGTGGCCAAAAATAGGTAGACACAATTATTTTAATTAAAAAAAAATTTTTTTTAACGGTGCTCACCCTACGTGGGCACTTTTTTATACAGCACCTGTGGCTCTCGGGGCTTCTGGCTCCTAACCGCAGCCCACGCAGCACACTTTTAGGGAGTAGGTGCCTCCTTGGTGCCAGTTTGGCCTGTGTGACAACTCGATTTTTGGTTACAAAGTCACAGCTTGGCAGCTGGGTGCCTTGTGTTTATTGCCAGCTGCTGCCTCTGAGCTGATGAGCCTGAGCCCCGACCAGGGCCACTTTCTTGGCCTTGGAGGTTAAGGACCGCCTCCTCCAGCTTTGCCTAAATGCCCAGCCCTGGACGTTCTGACACAGGTTCTGTTTCCTTGCAGGCTGGGAGCGGTGACCGTGTCTGCTGTGCCCACCGCTGTATCCTCTGGCGCTCAGTACAGGGCTTAGCAAATGAGAGGCTCTCGGTGAAACTGTATAGAACAAATGGTGGGATTCTCCCATGCCCTGTTGGTTATCATTGTATTATTTTCTTTCCTGTTTCTAAATCCCCCCATTTCTTCCTCCAGCTCCTGGTTGGGCAATGGGACGGTTTCTCGTGTCTGGGGGAATCCTGAGAAGTCCAGTGCTGGGAGGCTGGGCCTCAGTAGGATGAATGTGTCGAGCAAGGACCCCCGGGCCCCTTCACCTTCTGGGGCCAGGGAGCTGAGGAGGGTGGGGTCCAGGCCACCAGCCAGTCAGGCCCACCTTCCGGTCCTCTCCTGCTTCCCTGGAAGAAACCAAACATTCCTGTTCAAAGGCAGAAGATGAAGTTGGTTTGTGCTGGGGTACAATCTGTAGACAGTTGCATATAAATGTTACACGTATGCACATTTATATGTACACATACACATGTGTAGACATGCATAGACATGCACACACACACAAGTCCATATATCTGAGATGGACAGCTTGATAAATTTCTCCCTGTGTATTGACCTGTGTGACCACCACCCAGATAAAGCTATGGAATCTTTCCAGTGCACTAGGAGGCTTCCTGGTGCCATGATGAGACAGGTGGAAACCACAGGGTTAAAAAAAAAAAAGAGGAAAGAAAAATGCCTTCCTTCTTTTTAGAGGATATTTATTTCTTTATTTATTTTTGGCTGTTCTGGGTCTTTGTTGCTGCCTGCGCCACTCTCTAGTTATGGTGCATGAGCTTTTTGCGGTGGCTTGTCTTGTCGCAGAGCACAGGGTCTAGGTATGAGTGCTTCAGTGGTTGCAGCTCCCGGGCTCCAAGGCACAGGCTCCGTACTTGTGCCCTGGGCTTACTTGCTCCGCAGCATGTGGGATCTTCCTGGATCAGGGATCGAACCTGCGTCTTCTGCGCTGGGACGTGGATTCTTTACCACTGAGTCACCAGGGAAGCCCACCTTCCTTCTTTTCAAAACATATGGGGGCATGTTGGGCAAATAAGAAAGCTTCAAGCCACCTGGGCTGCCCCTATCACAGCGTCCCTGGATGACCGGGGGTCAGCGAGGGCATCTTGCTTGTCCGATAAGAGCTCCACGCTGTGATTGGCTCCTTCCCTGCCGGATTCCAAGAATGGGTGACTGGGTGAAGGAGGCTGCACCTGCCTGCGACTCTCAGCTCATTTCTCTTGGGACATTCCAGCTCCCAGTGCACTGTGCTCCCTGCCCCGTGCTGGGCAGGGGCACAGCATGGCGGGGTGGGCAGAGAGGGGGCAGGACACAGCCTCCGCCCTCACCAAGCTGCCTCTGGGACCCGGATGGGAGGCATCCCTTTTTCCACTTCCGGTGCTCCAGTGCCCAAACAGAGGGAGGAGGAACAGACCATAGAAGCTCCGAGCAGGCCAGACTGCCTGGAGCGGAGGCTGGACCCTCAAAAGGCAAAGGTGGAGTCAGGGTCTCATCACGTCTGGTCCCAAGGCTGGCACAGCCCGCCCAAATGGCGGCATCAGGCACCCGTCCCCACCCGCAGCCTGCCCCCCTGCTTCTCCCCCTCCCCGGGACCCCAGCCAGACCTTACCCTCGAGGCTCTCTGCTGACTGTCCTTTCCCACCTTCACACCTTTGCTCACGTGAACTGCACCCTTCCCTACCCCCCTTCCTGAAAGCCAAGAGCCCGTTGGGCCCAGGCCGTGGCCACAGCCCAAACCAGCCCACCTGGTGGGGCCACGGTTGGCTTCCCCTGGATCCAGAGCACCGGGGGCACTGCAGGGAGGAGGTGGCAGGGCCCTGGCAGCCGCCAGCCAGGCGCAGAGCTGATCTGCACGCGTCTCAGGCTGGGGAAAGGGCTCGCCTGGGGTCAGCGCAATCGATATCTCATCTGTAGCCCTCCTAGCGGAAGTGATGGCTATTGGAACATGGTAATGGGTGTTGTCTAGTGGAAGAGACTAATCTTCCCAGCTGGGGTGGGCTCTGCAGGTGGCCTTGCCGCTGCTCACTGGCTGCTGCCGCCCAGAGCCATCCAGGCACTTTTAAAGCCACAGCAGCCTTGCTGCGTGCTGGCGTCTGTCCTGACTTCCCGGCAGCTTCCTGGCACACCTCGGAGGTTTCTGGGCACATCTGGGGAGACCGAAGCCAGTGATTCACCCAGGGTCACTCAGTCAGTCAGCCAAGGGCCAGAAATAGATTCTGGTTTTTAGACTCCTGATCCAGTACTACACGGCACACTGGCCACGGCTAGCTACGGCCTTGGGCCATACTTGGCCTTTAGGTATGTCAGGGTTTCCACTGTCTGGCTCAATGCTTCTTAAAAAAAAATAAGATTCAAATGCCATCGCTGTTGGCCACAGTCGCTACCGCTCCCTAATGGCTCATGCTCCCCACTGCTTTACACATCTCGTTCCCTGTCTGACCTTAGATCACTGAAGCCAAGGTCTTGGCATAGAGGGGTGAGGAGGAAGAGAATCGGCCTCCTCCCCTGGAGAAGAGGAGCCACTACCCTGCCTTCCTTACCCTGGCTCACAAGCCACAGAGTTCTGATAGGCTGTAAGCCCCATGAAAATCAGGGCTGCGTCTGCTTTGCCCACAGCTGTGGATGACCTTCAAGGGCACGTTTCAAAACCATTAACTGAGCAGCTTCTATATTCCAGGCCCCATGCCAGGTCCAGGAAAATATCAGCCCAGCTAACACAGATGCTGGAGTGGCTTTCACAGCCTCACAAGCTGTAAAAAGGACATTTGAAAAGAAAGGGAGGGACTTCCCTGGTGGGAAGTCCTAACCAGCAGACCACCAGGGAAGTCCCTCCCTTTCTTCACCTCCCAATGCAAGGGGTGTGGATTCAGTCCCTGGCATGGGAACTAAGATCCCACATGCCTCAATCAGGACATTAACAACAGAAGTAACATTGTAACAAATTCAATAAAGATTTTTTAAATGGACCACATTTTAAAAAATCTTAAAAAAGAAAAAGGGAACCCAGAGGTTGTGAAATCCAAGCCGTTTGTTTTACATTTGAGGGAAACTGAGGCCCCAAAAGATTAAGGGACCCGAGTCCACCCAGCAACTGATCTTAATTTGAACGTCAGCAGCTTCACCTGCATCAGTGGTAACTTGGCAGGAAGTACTAACCCTCTGGGGGCAGAGGGCTGGTGAGGGGTGTAGTTCTAGCTTGTAGCCTCAAGCAGCTTGATATCCTAGAAAGCTGTTGAATTGACTCTGCCACTCAGTTGCTGGGTGGACTTAGATCCCTTAACCTTTTGGGGTCTCAGTTTCCCCAAATATAAAACAAAGGGCTTGGATTTCACAACCTCTGGGTTCCCTTTCTTTCTTTTTTTCTTTTTTTAAGATTTTTAGAAAACGTGGACCATTTTTTAAATCTTTATTGAATTTGTTACAATGTTACTTCTGANAATCAGGACATTAACAACAGAAGTAACATTGTAACAAATTCAATAAAGATTTTTTAAATGGACCACATTTTAAAAAATCTTAAAAAAGAAAAAGGGAACCCAGAGGTTGTGAAATCCAAGCCGTTTGTTTTACATTTGAGGGAAACTGAGGCCCCAAAAGATTAAGGGACCCGAGTCCACCCAGCAACTGATCTTAATTTGAACGTCAGCAGCTTCACCTGCATCAGTGGTAACTTGGCAGGAAGTACTAACCCTCTGGGGGCAGAGGGCTGGTGAGGGGTGTAGTTCTAGCTTGTAGCCTCAAGCAGCTTGATATCCTAGAAAGCTGTTGAATTGACTCTGCCACTCAGTTGCTGGGTGGACTTAGATCCCTTAACCTTTTGGGGTCTCAGTTTCCCCAAATATAAAACAAAGGGCTTGGATTTCACAACCTCTGGGTTCCCTTTCTTTCTTTTTTTCTTTTTTTAAGATTTTTAGAAAACGTGGACCATTTTTTAAATCTTTATTGAATTTGTTACAATGTTACTTCTGATGTTTGTGTTCTGATTTTCTGGCCATGAGCATGTGGGATCTTAGTTCCCATGCCAGGGATTGAACCCACATCCTGTACGTTGGAAGGGGAAGTCCTTCCCTTTCTTTTCAAATGTCCTTTTTACAGCTCATGAAGCGGTAAAAGCCACTCCAGCATCCTCTCCATGTAGCTCCAGGGTCCCCTCTGGTGACAGCCGGGAAATCTCAGTGAGGTCAGGTCAGAACTTTAGACGTGGTTCCAGCCCATTTGTCTGAGTTCCAGACGAGCCCAGGCAGGCCAGTGAGAAAGGACTCTGGGCTCATTTCGTTGTTGATTTTTGAAATGTTGGAGCTGTGTTTTGCCACAGGGGGCACGATGTTCCTTGATAAATAGGCAGATTCCTAAGTTGGGCCCTTCTTGTCTGTTTTACAAGCTACCTGGGTGATTCTGATGCTCGCTGAAATTTGAAAACCATAGGCCCAGAGAGACAGCAGCCGATTGCATCTACTGAAGGGAAGGCCTGGATAAAATGGGCCCTGTGATGGTTCCTCATTACCCACCTTGCCTCCGTCAGATGTGGGAGGGGCCGAGTGCCTGTGTGTTTAACCAGGACACTGCAGACTCAGCTGCACTGGCCATGCTTACCAGCCTCCCTGAGGAAGAGGGACAGAGGTTCCAGGGCCCTGGAGCGTTCCCTGCAGACCCATGGTGACAGTGGAGAGCACAGTGGTTGCAAACTCCAGTTAGAACTCAGGTGGACCTGGATTTGGAGCTGATTACTTCATCTCTCTGAGTCTTAGTTTCCCCATCTGTAAAATGGGCCCAATAATCATACTTACTGTTTGAGGCTGCTGGCCTGAGGAATAAATAAGACACTTAGCTTAAAACAGGGCAGGCCCCTGGTAACTGTCCAAGAAATGAGAACTGTTGTTCTACTATTATTGGGCTTTCCAGGTAGCACCAGTGGTTAACAACAACAACAACAAAACCACCTGACCAGGTAGACATTAAGAGACGAGGGTTCGATCCCTGAGTTGGGAAAATCCACTGGAGGAGGGCATGGCAGCGCACTCCAGTATCCTTACCTGGAGCATCCCATGGACAGAGGAGCCTGGTGGGCTACAGTCCACAGGGTCGCACAGGCTCAGACACGACTGAAGCAATTCAGTGTGCTTGCACGTTCTGTTACTATCACTACCTTCTATTTTTCCGGCCATGCTGCGAAGCAAGCGGGATCTTAGTTCCGCTTCCAGGGATCAAACCCACGCTCCCCTGCAGTGGAAGCCTGGCGTCTGAACCGCTGGGGCATCAGGGAAGTCCTCGTTAAATTATTATTAATGAGCGTCACTCGACCAGCACCCCCACACATACTTCCTTCCTCCTGGGCCCCTCCCCCCACACCCTGACCCCGGGGTGGGTGCAGGCGCCAATTGTGACTAATCACGACATTAGTCACCCCCACCGGGGCTCCCAGGGACCCAGCCGGCCACTCAGTTAAGACGGTAATGAAGCGGCTGCAACACAGGAGGTCTTCCCATCTGGGACCCCAGCTGACCCGACTCCTGCCTGAGGTTTGAGAGATGGCCATGCGGACTCCAGAACTCCCAGCCCGGCTGTTTATGCCTGATGTGATCGTTTATTTATGTCCGTGGCGCACAGGACGGGCCAGCTCCCATCTCCGTTTGTTCTCAGCATTCTTCCCCGGGGCCTCGCCCTGCTCCTGCCAGGCCCTGATTGTGAAGACAGATGTCCTCACCATGGCTGCGGCCAAGGCAGCCCCCAGCCCTTCGGCACCACTCAGAGGTTGGGGTGGGGGTGATGAGACAGATGTAGAGGTCCACCCCTCTCTCAGGTGGGAGTGACCCAAGGGTGACTCTCTTACAGCAGTGAGTAAGAGACTGTGAGGCCCCAGGAAAGCTTTGGAAATAAACACAGGTGGGCTCCACGCCGGCACTGCCTCCACTCGCTAGGTGACCCTTCTTGGGGGAACATGATTGCTTCCTCCTCTTTTAAAAAAAAATTTGCATTGAAGTGTAACTGACTTACAATGCTGCTTTAATTTCTGCTGCACGGCAAAGTGACTCAGTTACGCACATACACACGTTCTTTTTTTATATTCTTTCCCATTATGCTTTGTCCCCAGTTATTGAATCTAGTTCCCTGTGCTAGCAGGAGGACGCTGCCGTTTACCCATCCTATTCGTAACAGTTGGCATCTCCTAACCCCAAACGCCCATTTCCCGCTCGTCCACCCTCACCCCTTGGTAGTCGCAAGTCTGCTGCCCAGGTCCGAGGCTCTGTTCTGTCTCCAAGGTAGGTTTCCTCGTGCCGAACCCCATGGACAGCAGCCCGCCAGCCTCCTTTGTCCATGGGATTCTCCAGGCAAGAACACTGACGTGGGTTGCCGTTTCCTTCTCCAGGGGATCTTCATGACCCAGGGCTCGAACCTGCCTCTCCTGCATTGCAGGTGGATTCTTTACTGCTGAGCCATCATGTTGGACAGTGGTCCGAGCCGCCTCCAAGGACAACGAGCAGGGGCGGCCGTGTGAGAACTGCAGGGAAGGGCATTCCAGGCAGAGGGAACAGCACGTACCCTGGAGGTTCAAGCATCTAAACGGGCCGAGTGGGTTCAGGAGTGAGAGAATGAGGGCCTGAGGAGGTGGGTGCAGCCGGGCAGCCGAGGGCTCCGTGCCCCCTGGGTTTCCTCTAACAGCATCCAGAACAGTGGGTGGCTCACATGGTTGAGAAGAGCGTCCTCAAGCCCAAGAGTCCTGCTCTCAGAGATCCGAGCCCCTTAGCCCCATCCTCCCTTCCCTCCTGCGTCCAGGACTCAGTGAGGTCGGTTGCCCTGCCCTTGGGACCATGTTGGCCCCATGTGCCCTTAGGGGCAGGGTCTCCCTGGGTTGGGGGGGTGGGTCCCTGCTCTGTCTGAGCCTTCCCAACAAGGCGGCTTTGTCTGACAGCTCGGAGGACCCCAGCACTCCACCCTAAGCCCCCTGCAGTGGCCCGAACAGAGCTCTGAAAGGCGGCTTTATCTGTGTCCCGGGGCAGGTTCCTGGGAAGCAGGCGGCCAGGGCTGGCACATGGGCTGGGCAGCAGCTTCAGGCCTGACTCCTGGGGCCGCAGATGCAGAAAGAGGCCAGGGACCGATGGCTGCCCTGGGAGGGTACAGTCTGTCAAAGGCCCGCCCCAGAGGGGGACAAGCAGACTCCTCGGGCATGCTGGCCCCCCTCCCCACCCCTGCAATCTGCTCCCTCCAGCGCGCTGGTCAGTGACATGACCCTTTGTGCAGCCCCTGCCCTTTGGGAGGAGGGAGGCAGGTAAGGCCGAGCCACCTGTACCCAGATCTCGAGGGCCTGCTCCCCACTCCCTTTCTCTGGTCTTGGGAAGCATCCGGGTGGAAACAGACCACTGGGGAGGGCAGCCTTCCAAATGAAAAGGAGCTTCACGTAAGACCTGTGCGCCCTGGTGGCTCATAAAGAATCCGCCTGCCAATGCAAGGGACGTGGGTTCCATTTCTGATCCGGGGAAGATCCCACATGCCATGGAGCAACCAAGTCTGTGTGCCGCAACTTCCGAGTCTGCGCTCTGGTCCAGGAACCACAGCTACTGAAGCCCGCACACCCTACAGCCTGTGCTCTGCAATGAGAAACGCCACTGCAGTGGGAAGCCTGCGCATCACAGCTGGAGAGTAGCCCCCACTCACCGCAGCCAGAGAAAAGCCGGCACAGCCACAACTAAAGAGTAAATAAATAAAGAATGTTTTAGAAAGAAAGAAAGGCCTGTGCCCTAAGCCACCCTTTGGCAGGCTGGAGGTGAGGGTGAGAACAAGAAAGAAGTTCCTCCAGCAGCATCTCTGTCCATCCCTGCTTAGCCCCGGTTAATATTCCCCGTGGTCGTGATATCCATGACTTGCCTCCCTGGGTTTACCTCTGAGGTCCACACCTTTCTGCAGGGGAGGGCAGTCCCACTTTATAGATGTGGATGCAACCTCTTTAGGCAAAGAGGTTAGACTCTCTGCCTAAAGGCACCCAGCTGGTGAGAAGCAGAGCCAGGATTTGAACCCAAGAATGTCTGAGGCCAGAGCCCAGGCCCTGAGTGCCGTGCCTCCCAGCTGAGCTGGCTCTGCCGGCCAGACAACAGCAGCGGGGTGGAGAAGCCACACGGCAGCTCCACCTGCGGATGCACCAGGCGGAAGAATCAGGAGGACGCCTGGTCACGCTCCTGCGGGGGACCCACTTCCTGCCATTATCTACCTATTAGCTCTTCTTTAAGAGGCTCTGTTCTCTCTGACAAAAATTGAGATCATTAGCACCACCAAACTGTACACTTAATTAGTTAAGATGGTAAATTGTGTTTTGCGTATTTTATCACATTTTCCACAAAAGCTTTAATATTCAAACATTTTTAAAAAGTGAGTTTACCAAAACTTCAAGAGGCACTAAGCCTATATACAATGGAATGTTACTCAGCCATTAAAAAGAATAAAATAATGCCATTTGCAGCAATATAGATGGGCCTAGAGATTCTCATACTGAGAGAAGTAAGCCAGATAGAGAAAGACAAATATCAGTGATATTGCTTACAGGCAGAATCTAAAAAAAATGATGTGAATGAAATTATTTACAAAACAGAAATAGATTCACAGGCTTAGAGAACAAACTTATGGTTATGGTGGCAGGAATAGTAGGGCATTTGTAGGATTGACATGTACACATTGCAATATTTAAAATGGATAACCAATAAGAACCTACTGTATATGCAGGGAGCCCTGTTCATTATTATACAACAACCTAAATGGGGAAATAATTTGGAAAAGAATCAATACATATATATGTGTAATTGGATCACTTCCTGTATACCCAAATTTTTCATGACATTGTTAATCAACTCTGCTGCTGCTAAGTCACTTCAGTCGTGTCTGACTCTGTGCGACCCCATAGATGGCAGCCCACCAGGCTCCCCTGTCCCTGGGATTCTGCAGGCAAGAACACTGGAGTGGGTTGCCATTTCCTTCTCCAGTGCAGGAAAATGAAAAGTGAAAGTGAAGTCGCTCAGTCGTGTCTGACCCTCAGCGACCCCATGGGCTGCAGCTTTCCAGGCTCCTCTGTCTATGGGATTTTCCAGGCAAGAGTACTGGAGTGGGGTGCCATTGCCTTCTCTACTCCAATATAAAATAAAAAGTTTTTTTTAAAAGGCATTGAAGACAAATCAACACCAACCCAAGTCTCCCTGACATACTGAGAAATGGAAGAGCGTTATAAGGAGAGTGTATTTATTGCAATGGGGTCTGATGCACCTACATGCAAAGTCCTGACTCACCTTGTGGGTGATTGACTGGGCCGGTGGCTTTGAGGAAACACCAGTCATTGTACCGGTGGGGAGACAGGTACAGAAAGGAGCTGCAGTGCAGAGCCCATTGTAGCAAAGCCCAGGCTGGAACCGGCGCCCACTGGCCTCCAGATGCACCTCACCCGGGGGGCTGCCGGGTCCAGCAAGGACAGTTAGTGCCGCTGAGAGAGTCAATTCCTAGGCAGGTTGATAAGAAGCCCGGGGTCCCTGAGGAGGAGAGAGGGATCTGGAATTCTCTAAGAGAAGGAAAGGACAAACGCTTTTTTCCCTCTACATTCCTTAGTGTTAGTCACATAAATCATTTTTTCCTTTAAGCCGGGAACTGATTTGATTATACAACAAACAATTCTGTTGAAACTCTGTACTAAGGATTATATAGCAACATTGTACCCTGCTTGAGGACAGTTTCTCCTTCCTGGAAACCTTCTGACTAGTCTTGATATTTTAAATTGTAAATTATGGGAGTGGGTCTGGTAAGATCTTTACAACCTTGAGACATTCTTTTGACTTATTGTCATAACCAGTTTAAAAAGTATAAAACTCACTTGCTAACACTCGCGAGGGGGGGCACTCGCTGTCGCCTTCTGATGTCTGTGTCAGAGGCTTTCTCTCTCTCTCTTTATACTTTAATAAAACTCTGCTACACAGAAGCTCTTACGTGATCAAGACTGGTCCCTGGTCCCGAAGCTAAATCTTCTTCTTTGGAGATGAAGAATCCAACACCGTTCACCATAAGCTATCACCACCAGGAAGCAGAGGGGCAGAAGCCCCCTTGTTCTGCATGGACCTGCAGGTGTGATGTCTTTCCAGTCCAAGGCCAGGAGCACTGAGGCATTCCAGGGAGGACCACTGAGGCCGCCGGAAGGGGAAACGGGATGATAACAGCAGCCATCCTCAATGCTCCGCCCCAGGTGGTGTTAAACCTTTCACGCTCGTAAAGCTGGGGAAACTTTAAGGTGAAGTCACTTGCCCACATCCGTGGAACAAGCCAGAGGCAGAGATGGGACTCAGGTCTGTCACACTCCGGCAACTTCGGGGTGACTACCTAGGAAGATGGTGGGACCGGGAGGGAAGTTCAAGCCCCGTCGTCCCTCACGCCAGCGCCAGAGGCCCAGGCAAGCCTTCCCCACACCCACTCGGTGAGAGCTTTCCAGAACAATAAGCGCGTCATGCTGTGCCCCTTCCCTCCCCTCAGCTGACACCTCCAGTGGTTCCTTAAGGAGTGAAGTTGGTCCTCAGCAGCCTCTGGAGCCTCACCCCGACCTGTCCAGACTCCCTTGTATTTTGTCCCTCAAACTGGCCCCTTCGCAGTTCCTTAAAAGCTCTGTGACCAGGAAGCTGAGGCCCATCTGAGCCCAGTTTCCCCACTGTCAGATGGGGCCATGTACCCCCCACCCCTGGAGTCTGCTGGAGCAAGGACAGGGCGTGGAGAATTCCGTGCAAACTGTAAAGTGTTGTGCCCCCATCGTACGGGACAAAGGAGAGCAGACAAGGCCAGGCTTCCAGGGAGGCTGGGCATCTAGCCCCTTAGGCCATTGGCTAAGCATCCCTAGCATCTCCTGCCTCTCCTACCCCTTGCCCCTGTCCTCGTACTCCCTACTGTCCCCAGGGGACGTAGACCCACCCCCAGATTTACTAGGGCATGTTAAGAACATGGTTTGAAGCGATCTCTGAGGTCACGAGGTCATGGCAGTTTCCCATCGATCTGTTTGTCCCTCCCTTGGCTGGAGCCCTTTGCCCCCGCCAGTCCCCAAAGTCGTATCAAACTTCAGCAGCCTCCCCCAAGCCTCGCTGCTCCCAAGCTAGGTCCCAAGGAGCCAAAACACAGAGCAGGGCTTTAAAACACTGCCCCTGGGCGATTTACCAGCTGGGCTGCCCAACCCCTGACCTCGGGAGGAGATGTAATGTATCTCCCTGGTTTAGTTGGATCAATGGTGCTGTGAAAAACAGCCCCAAGTGGCTCAGTTAGGACAGCAGAGAGGGACTCCCCCCTCACCCCGGAAACCCCACCATGACAACCACTGAGCTGAGGTCTCCGTGCACGTGTGGGCGCAGGACAACCCCAGGCATGTCCACCAAAGTGTTTCGGGCATGAGCCTTTAAGAGCTGGTCTGGGTCCAGCCACCTAGGTTTCAGATGGGGAAACTGAGGCTCAGAGGGCTCCTCAAGGTTACAGACCAAGTTCAAAGAGGTTGCTGACTTTGCCTCTCCCTGCTCAGCACTCTGCCATCTCCTGTGGGCCAAGGCGGCTGTTCTGGCATTTGGGGCATCACTGCACTTCAGAAGGCCAAGCTTGTCTCTCCCAAAACCTTTGAATCAGACCACAGTGGATCCAAGTGCCACCAGCGTGGAGCTCCCCACTCTTAACTCTACATATAGACGTCAGATCCCAGGACAGTCTTCTGTCTCAGCTAAAACAGCCCTCCAAGGACAGAAGCCAGAGGCATCAAGCCAGCCTGTGTTCAGACTCCTCACTCCCTGAGAGAAAAGAGCGGCTTTATTTCAGGAGGAGGGTCACCACAAGTTGGAGGCCCAGGAGTTCAAATTTTCCTCAGTCATCATGGGACCTTTATACCCAGCAACAGGACCAGCAGGAAGAGGGAGTGGTTCTCCAACCCCCTACATGAAGCAGAGTTCAGGGACCAAAAGGGTCACCTAGGAACTTACTAGAAAACAGAATTAGGGGCCCATTTCCCTAGGATGCCCTAATCAGAATTTGTATTTTAGCCAGGTCCTCAGCTGATTTGCATATATGTTAAGGTATGAGAGGTGCTGGTCTCATAAAGTTAAATAAGGAGGTTGGGAGGGGCGACATGTGTACATGTTAAAATCTTTACCCTGAAGAAACAGCCTAAAGATGAACATAGAAGGAAGGGAGGGAAGAAGGGGATTGGGGGAAGTGGGGAGGATACCCTCCCTGTGTCCAAAAGTATTTGAAGTAACTTCAGAATAGCACATAGCTATTTATTTAAAGAAAAACAAAATAGGGAATTCCCTGGCAATCCAGTGGTAGGACTCAGCATTTTCACTGCCCTGGAGTTCATCCCTGACTGGGAAACTAAGATCTTGCAAGCTGCAAACGTGGCACAGCCAGACAAAGAAGAAAACACAATAGATCCCATCTGCAAGAAGCAGAGAGTGGTCCCAGAAGCAGTGAGACCGGGGTAGTCCCAGTTGGTGGCGGGGGGTAGGTTGGGCAGGACCCCAATCACTCAGGGTCTCGTGCTACTAGAGGATTTGGATGAAGGGTGACATGTTTCAATTTGAATTTTTGGAAAGATGGTCACTTAAGAGCTTCCCCCTCTGCTTTGTAAATGCCACCTGAGTAAGTGAGATTTTCTGCAACCAATGACTAACAGAGGGATAGGAGAAGGGATGTCTGACACTTGGAGGAGGCCTTGGTGGTCCTGAGTACTGGAAAGATAAAAGAAGGTGGTGGGTGGGTGGAGGGAGAGAGAGAAAACCAAGGCTAGTCATCCACTGTGATCATCAATGAAATTTTTTTTAATTTAAGTATAAGTTACACATGGTAAAGAATCCACCTGCAATGCAAGAGACCTTGGTTTGATTCCTGTGTCAGGAAGATCCACTGGAGAAGGGATAGGCTACTCATGCCAATATTCTTGGATTTCCCTTGTGGCTCAGCTGGTAAAGAATCTGCCTGCAATGTGGGAGACCTGGGTTCAATCTCTGGGCTGGGAAGATCCCCTGGAGAAGGGAAAGTCTACCCTCTCCAGTACTCTGGCTTGGAGAATTCCATGGACTGTATAGTCCACGGGGTCGCAAAGAGTCGGACATGACTGAGCGACTTTCACTTTCTTTCACTTTACATATGGTAAATTGCACAAATCTTAAGTGGACCTGATGAATTTTTACTACTTAGTACACCTATTTAACTACCACCCAAATTCAGATATAGAACATGTCCAGTATCCTGGAAGGCCCCTTATACCCTCTCCCAGTCACTCTCCTTCCAAGGGCATCTTAGGCACCTATCACAGCATAACAAATGACCACGAACTTACGACATCCATCTGTGATCTCGTGGTCTCCGTGGGTCAGGAGTGGACATGGCTTCATGGTCCTCTGCGCAGGGTCTCCCACGGCTACAGTCAGGGTGTCCAGCCAGGCTGCGTTTCCTCTCTGGAGCCCAGGGCTGTCTTCCAAGACCTTGTGGTTGTTGGCAGCCTTCAGCTCCTCGCAGCCATAGGGCTGAGGTCCCTGTGTTCTTCCTGGCCCTCAGCTTCGGCTGCTTTTGCCACATGACCCTGTGCAGGCAGTTCACACCACAGAAGCTTGCTTCTTCCAGCCAGCAGGAGAATCTCTCCTCCTAAGGCTTTCCCCTGATTAAGTCTGGCCCACCCTTAAAAGGAACTCGACACCCAACTGCTTTGGGACCTTAACTACATCCACAAAATCCTCCCCATTTGTCATAGTCTATTGGCTAAAAGCAAACCACTGGTCCCACCCACAAACGAGGGGAAAGGATTGTGCAGGAGTAAACACCGGGAATGATGGGGGTCATCCTGGGCCCTGTCTGCCAAAGATGGTAAGACATCTGCCAAAGATGGTAATGACTCTCTGACCTCTATCAGCATTCAGTAGAACTTTACCTTGGGGCTTCCTTGGTGGCTCAGAGGTTAAAGCATCTGCTTGCAATGTGGGAGACCTGGGTTCGATCCCTGGGTCAGGAAGATCCCCTGGAGAAGGAAATGGCAACCCACTCCAGTATTCTTGCCTGGAGAATGCTGTGGACGGAGGAGCCTGGTGGGCTACAGCCCATGGGGTCACAAAGTGTCGGACACGACTGAGCGACTTCACGTCACTTTACCTTAATGGAATCAGCATCTCTTTGTGTCAGGCCCCTTTGACTCAACACTATGCCTATGATATTTACCCATGTGGTTGCCTATATAATAATTCCTTCCTCTTCCCTCTTACCATAGTACTTTTTTATTCTGTTAACTTTTTAGTTTATATTGGATTAACAACACTGTGTTAGTTCCAGGTGTACAGCAAAGTGATTCAGTCATATGTATATACATATATATATTTTCAAATTCTTTCCCCACTTAGGTTGTTACATAATATCGAGCAAAGTTCATCTGTGCTCTATGGTAGGTCCTTCTTGTTGGTAACTCCCTTCTCCCTGTGTATCCCTAACTAACTATCCCTTCCTCCCACCCTTCCAGTCTGGTAACCATAAGTTAGTTCTCTAAGTCTGTGAGTATGTTTCTGTTTTGTAAATAAGTTCATTTGCATAATCCTTGTAGCCTCCTCATATAAGTGATACCACACGATGTTTGTTTTTCCCCCGTCTGGCTTGCTTCACTCGATATGACAATCTCGGGGTCCACGTGTTGCTGCAAATGGCATTATTTCCTCTTTTTAATGGTCCACTGTGTACATTTGTCCCACATCTCATCACTTAATACTTCCTTACATGACTGAACATGATTTCTTCGCCTGTGTTCTGTTGATGGGGCTATTTCTGTTGTTCCTAGGCGTTTGCTCTTCACACAGAGCCACCAACGTGTGGGATTCTGGACTGGATTCTAGAACAGTAGTAAAAGGACATTAACGGAAAAATTGGTAAAAATCAGATCTAAGTCTGTAGTTTAATAATATTGGACTAATGACAATTTCTTAGTTTTGACAAATGTGTCATGGTTGCATATAAGTTGCTAACTCCAGGGGGAGTGGGTGAAGGATATGGAGGAGCTCTCTGTACTATTTTGGCAACCTTTCCATGGAGCTGAAATTATTCCAAAATAAAAATTAGATTTAAGAAACAAACGAATAACACTGCTAGCAATCAGCTGCTACTGGCCATGGTGGAGTAATGGGTATCCGCTCTCCCTCCCACCATAAATATCCGTGAAACAGGATCAAATATGTAGTTGTTGTCTAGTCGCTAAGTCGTGTCCCACTCTTGGGACCCCATGGACTGTAGCCCGCCAGACTCCTCTGGCCATGGAATTCTCCAGGCAAGAATACTGGAGTGGGTTGCCATTTTCTTCTCCAGAGGATCTTCCCCACCCAGGGATCAAACACGCATCTCCTGCATCGGCAGGAGAATTCTTTACTGATTAGCCACCTGGGAAGCCCTGGACCAAACATGTGAGGCAGCTATTTTCAGGAAGTGCAAGGCTGAAATTCCTAGGAGAAGGGAAACCTGTGAGGTAAGCTCCACACTCGCTCAGCCTTGGGAGGCAGGGCCCCAAGCACAGAGCACAAAGCTGGGTGCAAGCTGAATACAGCCATTCCCCTGAGCAGGGGAGGGAAAGGTCAAAATGGGGAATTGCTAAAGCAGCTGGAATCTGTGGGGATGGAGCAGAGTTTGCAGGGCAGTAATGGGTTTCTAAGCAAGTGATCTGGGCTGTACAAGCTCAGGACAAGACTGCCTGAGTCCTTCCAGAGAGCAGCTGCTGTGGGGTGGGGAGTGGAGCAGACACTGAAATCCAGCAGTGCTGGGAGATCTTGGCAGTTTTGGTCCAGCCAGTAAGGAGAGACCCCATTAACATCATGGCTTCTGGACCTTTCTTCTAGATTTTACATATAAGCTATACAATATTTGCTTTTCTCTTTCTGACTTACTTCACTCTGCATGACAATCTCCAAATCTTTTTCCTTTTTTATGGCCTTCTTAGTACTTTTAAGTGTAGAGCTTGGTGGCATTTCACATTTTCATGCAATTATCACCACCATCCACCTCCAGAACTTGTTAAGCTTGTTTTCATCTTGTTAAGCTGAAACTCTACGCCCATTTAACAGGAATTCCCCATTTCCCTCTCCCTTCAGCCCAGGAAGGGGTTATTGTTAAACAAGTCTGGGAAGGGAGGACTTTCTGAAGTGGTGACATTTGGAAAGCAACCTGAGCTAGCCCTCCAGATGGAGGAGGCAGGGGAGGGATGCTCAAAGTAGCAGGTGCAAAGGCCCTGAGGTGAGAGTGGGGTCGTGGGTTCAAGGAGCAGCAAGGAAGCCACTAGTGGGAAGAGGGGTAGAGAGGGCAGAGGGGGAGGAAGGCAGGCGGAGGAGAGGAGAGATGGAGGGCAGGTCACATAGCATAGTGTGGATAGAGATGGGGACTTTGGCTTTTGCTCTGAGTGAGACAAAAGGCATCAGAGGCTTTTAGGCAGCGACGCGTCGTGGCTCCTCGCTGCACCACCGCCCTCAAAGGCACGGTCGCCAGTGACTTCTGGGTGAAAAACCCGAGGCCGAGGCTCAATCTGGAGACCATTAGGATGCTACTGCTGGGTCTGCAAGATCCATGAGGGGGCTTGGACCAGGCAGCAGGATGGAGGGGGTGGCCCGTGTTGGAGTCAGGATTGATTCTGAAGGTGGAGACAGCAGGATGAGCTGATGGACTGGACGTGGGGGAGATGTGTATAAGAGACAGGTGCCCCTTCCCTCCCCTCAGCTGACACCTCCAGTGGTTCCTTAAGGAGTGAAGTTGGTCCTCAGCAGCCTCTGGAGCCTCACCCCGACCTGTCCAGACTCCCTTGTATTTTGTCCCTCAAACTGGCCCCTTCGCAGTTCCTTAAAAGCTCTGTGACCAGGAAGCTGAGGCCCATCTGAGCCCAGTTTCCCCACTGTCAGATGGGGCCATGTACCCCCCACCCCTGGAGTCTGCTGGAGCAAGGACAGGGCGTGGAGAATTCCGTGCAAACTGTAAAGTGTTGTGCCCCCATCGTACGGGACAAAGGAGAGCAGACAAGGCCAGGCTTCCAGGGAGGCTGGGCATCTAGCCCCTTAGGCCATTGGCTAAGCATCCCTAGCATCTCCTGCCTCTCCTACCCCTTGCCCCTGTCCTCGTACTCCCTACTGTCCCCAGGGGACGTAGACCCGCCCCCAGATTTACTAGGGCATGTTAAGAACATGGTTTGAAGCCATCTCTGAGGTCATGAGGTCATGGCAGTTTCCCATCGATCTGTTTGTCCCTCCCTTGGCTGGAGCCCTTTGCCCCCGCCAGTCCCCAAAGTCGTATCAAACTTCAGCAGCCTCCCCCAAGCCTCGCTGCTCCCAAGCTAGGTCCCAAGGAGCCAAAACACAGAGCAGGGCTTTAAAACACTGCCCCTGGGCGATTTACCAGCTGGGCTGCCCAACCCCTGACCTCGGGAGGAGATGTAATGTATCTCCCTGGTTTAGTTGGATCAATGGTGCTGTGAAAAACAGCCCCAAGTGGCTCAGTTAGGACAGCAGAGAGGGACTCCCCCCTCACCCCGGAAACCCCACCATGACAACCACTGAGCTGAGGTCTCCGTGCACGTGTGGGCGCAGGACAACCCCAGGCATGTCCACCAAAGTGTTTCGGGCATGAGCCTTTAAGAGCTGGTCTGGGTCCAGCCACCTAGGTTTCAGATGGGGAAACTGAGGCTCAGAGGGCTCCTCAAGGTTACAGACCAAGTTCAAAGAGGTTGCTGACTTTGCCTCTCCCTGCTCAGCACTCTGCCATCTCCTGTGGGCCAAGGCGGCTGTTCTGGCATTTGGGGCATCACTGCACTTCAGAAGGCCAAGCTTGTCTCTCCCAAAACCTTTGAATCAGACCACAGTGGATCCAAGTGCCACCAGCGTGGAGCTCCCCACTCTTAACTCTACATATAGACGTCAGATCCCAGGACAGTCTTCTGTCTCAGCTAAAACAGCCCTCCAAGGACAGAAGCCAGAGGCATCAAGCCAGCCTGTGTTCAGACTCCTCACTCCCTGAGAGAAAAGAGCGGCTTTATTTCAGGAGGAGGGTCACCACAAGTTGGAGGCCCAGGAGTTCAAATTTTCCTCAGTCATCATGGGACCTTTATACCCAGCAACAGGACCAGCAGGAAGAGGGAGTGGTTCTCCAACCCCCTACATGAAGCAGAGTTCAGGGACCAAAAGGGTCACCTAGGAACTTACTAGAAAACAGAATTAGGGGCCCATTTCCCTAGGATGCCCTAATCAGAATTTGTATTTTAGCCAGGTCCTCAGCTGATTTGCATATATGTTAAGGTAAGAGAGGTGCTGGTCTCATAAAGTTAAATAAGGAGGTTGGGAGGGGCGACATGTGTACATGTTAAAATCTTTACCCTGAAGAAACAGCCTAAAGATGAACATAGAAGGAAGGGAGGGAAGAAGGGGATTGGGGGAAGTGGGGAGGATACCCTCCCTGTGTCCAAAAGTATTTGAAGTAACTTCAGAATAGCACATAGCTATTTATTTAAAGAAAAACAAAATAGGGAATTCCCTGGCAATCCAGTGGTAGGACTCAGCATTTTCACTGCCCTGGAGTTCATCCCTGACTGGGAAACTAAGATCTTGCAAGCTGCAAACGTGGCACAGCCAGACAAAGAAGAAAACACAATAGATCCCATCTGCAAGAAGCAGAGAGTGGTCCCAGAAGCAGTGAGACCGGGGTAGTCCCAGTTGGTGGCGGGGGGTAGGTTGGGCAGGACCCCAATCACTCAGGGTCTCGTGCTACTAGAGGATTTGGATGAAGGGTGACATGTTTCAATTTGAATTTTTGGAAAGATGGTCACTTAAGAGCTTCCCCCTCTGCTTTCTAAATGCCACCTGAGTAAGTGAGATTTTCTGCAACCAATGACTAACAGAGGGATAGGAGAAGGGATGTCTGACACTTGGAGGAGGCCTTGGTGGTCCTGAGTACTGGAAAGATAAAAGAAGGTGGTGGGTGGGTGGAGGGAGAGAGAGAAAACCAAGGCTAGTCATCCACTGTGATCATCAATGAAATTTTTTTTAATTTAAGTATAAGTTACACATGGTAAAGAATCCACCTGCAATGCAAGAGACCTTGGTTTGATTCCTGTGTCAGGAAGATCCACTGGAGAAGGGATAGGCTACTCATGCCAATATTCTTGGATTTCCCTTGTGGCTCAGCTGGTAAAGAATCTGCCTGCAATGTGGGAGACCTGGGTTCAATCTCTGGGCTGGGAAGATCCCCTGGAGAAGGGAAAGTCTACCCTCTCCAGTACTCTGGCTTGGAGAATTCCATGGACTGTATAGTCCACGGGGTCGCAAAGAGTCGGACATGACTGAGCGACTTTCACTTTCTTTCACTTTACATATGGTAAATTGCACAAATCTTAAGTGGACCTGATGAATTTTTACTACTTAGTACACCTATTTAACTACCACCCAAATTCAGATATAGAACATGTCCAGTATCCTGGAAGGCCCCTTATACCCTCTCCCAGTCACTCTCCTTCCAAGGGCATCTTAGGCACCTATCACAGCATAACAAATGACCACGAACTTACGACATCCATCTGTGATCTCGTGGTCTCCGTGGGTCAGGAGTGGACATGGCTTCATGGTCCTCTGCGCAGGGTCTCCCACGGCTACAGTCAGGGTGTCCAGCCAGGCTGCGTTTCCTCTCTGGAGCCCAGGGCTGTCTTCCAAGACCTTGTGGTTGTTGGCAGCCTTCAGCTCCTCGCAGCCATAGGGCTGAGGTCCCTGTGTTCTTCCTGGCCCTCAGCTTCGGCTGCTTTTGCCACATGACCCTGTGCAGGCAGTTCACACCACAGAAGCTTGCTTCTTCCAGCCAGCAGGAGAATCTCTCCTCCTAAGGCTTTCCCCTGATTAAGTCTGGCCCACCCTTAAAAGGAACTCGACACCCAACTGCTTTGGGACCTTAACTACATCCACAAAATCCTCCCCATTTGTCATAGTCTATTGGCTAAAAGCAAACCACTGGTCCCACCCACAAACGAGGGGAAAGGATTGTGCAGGAGTAAACACCGGGAATGATGGGGGTCATCCTGGGCCCTGTCTGCCAAAGATGGTAAGACATCTGCCAAAGATGGTAATGACTCTCTGACCTCTATCAGCATTCAGTAGAACTTTACCTTGGGGCTTCCTTGGTGGCTCAGAGGTTAAAGCATCTGCCTGCAATGTGGGAGACCTGGGTTCGATCCCTGGGTCAGGAAGATCCCCTGGAGAAGGAAATGGCAACCCACTCCAGTATTCTTGCCTGGAGAATGCTGTGGACGGAGGAGCCTGGTGGGCTACAGCCCATGGGGTCACAAAGTGTCGGACACGACTGAGCGACTTCACGTCACTTTACCTTAATGGAATCAGCATCTCTTTGTGTCAGGCCCCTTTGACTCAACACTATGCCTATGATATTTACCCATGTGGTTGCCTATATAATAATTCCTTCCTCTTCCCTCTTACCATAGTACTTTTTTATTCTGTTAACTTTTTAGTTTATATTGGATTAACAACACTGTGTTAGTTCCAGGTGTACAGCAAAGTGATTCAGTCATATGTATATACATATATATATTTTCAAATTCTTTCCCCACTTAGGTTGTTACATAATATCGAGCAAAGTTCATCTGTGCTCTATGGTAGGTCCTTCTTGTTGGTAACTCCCTTCTCCCTGTGTATCCCTAACTAACTATCCCTTCCTCCCACCCTTCCAGTCTGGTAACCATAAGTTAGTTCTCTAAGTCTGTGAGTATGTTTCTGTTTTGTAAATAAGTTCATTTGCATAATCCTTGTAGCCTCCTCATATAAGTGATACCACACGATGTTTGTTTTTCCCCCGTCTGGCTTGCTTCACTCGATATGACAATCTCGGGGTCCACGTGTTGCTGCAAATGGCATTATTTCCTCTTTTTAATGGTCCACTGTGTACATTTGTCCCACATCTCATCACTTAATACTTCCTTACATGACTGAACATGATTTCTTCGCCTGTGTTCTGTTGATGGGGCTATTTCTGTTGTTCCTAGGCGTTTGCTCTTCACACAGAGCCACCAACGTGTGGGATTCTGGACTGGATTCTAGAACAGTAGTAAAAGGACATTAACGGAAAAATTGGTAAAAATCAGATCTAAGTCTGTAGTTTAATAATATTGGACTAATGACAATTTCTTAGTTTTGACAAATGTGTCATGGTTGCATATAAGTTGCTAACTCCAGGGGGAGTGGGTGAAGGATATGGAGGAGCTCTCTGTACTATTTTGGCAACCTTTCCATGGAGCTGAAATTATTCCAAAATAAAAATTAGATTTAAGAAACAAACGAATAACACTGCTAGCAATCAGCTGCTACTGGCCATGGTGGAGTAATGGGTATCCGCTCTCCCTCCCACCATAAATATCCGTGAAACAGGATCAAATATGTAGTTGTTGTCTAGTCGCTAAGTCGTGTCCCACTCTTGGGACCCCATGGACTGTAGCCCGCCAGACTCCTCTGGCCATGGAATTCTCCAGGCAAGAATACTGGAGTGGGTTGCCATTTTCTTCTCCAGAGGATCTTCCCCACCCAGGGATCAAACACGCATCTCCTGCATCGGCAGGAGAATTCTTTACTGATTAGCCACCTGGGAAGCCCTGGACCAAACATGTGAGGCAGCTATTTTCAGGAAGTGCAAGGCTGAAATCCCTAGGAGAAGGGAAACCTGTGAGGTAAGCTCCACACTCGCTCAGCCTTGGGAGGCAGGGCCCCAAGCACAGAGCACAAAGCTGGGTGCAAGCTGAATACAGCCATTCCCCTGAGCAGGGGAGGGAAAGGTCAAAATGGGGAATTGCTAAAGCAGCTGGAATCTGTGGGGATGGAGCAGAGTTTGCAGGGCAGTAATGGGTTTCTAAGCAAGTGATCTGGGCTGTACAAGCTCAGGACAAGACTGCCTGAGTCCTTCCAGAGAGCAGCTGCTGTGGGGTGGGGAGTGGAGCAGACACTGAAATCCAGCAGTGCTGGGAGATCTTGGCAGTTTTGGTCCAGCCAGTAAGGAGAGACCCCATTAACATCATGGCTTCTGGACCTTTCTTCTAGATTTTACATATAAGCTATACAATATTTGCTTTTCTCTTTCTGACTTACTTCACTCTGCATGACAATCTCCAAATCTTTTTCCTTTTTTATGGCCTTCTTAGTACTTTTAAGTGTAGAGCTTGGTGGCATTTCACATTTTCATGCAATTATCACCACCATCCACCTCCAGAACTTGTTAAGCTTGTTTTCATCTTGTTAAGCTGAAACTCTACGCCCATTTAACAGGAATTCCCCATTTCCCTCTCCCTTCAGCCCAGGAAGGGGTTATTGTTAAACAAGTCTGGGAAGGGAGGACTTTCTGAAGTGGTGACATTTGGAAAGCAACCTGAGCTAGCCCTCCAGATGGAGGAGGCAGGGGAGGGATGCTCAAAGTAGCAGGTGCAAAGGCCCTGAGGTGAGAGTGGGGTCGTGGGTTCAAGGAGCAGCAAGGAAGCCACTAGTGGGAAGAGGGGTAGAGAGGGCAGAGGGGGAGGAAGGCAGGCGGAGGAGAGGAGAGATGGAGGGCAGGTCACATAGCATAGTGTGGATAGAGATGGGGACTTTGGCTTTTGCTCTGAGTGAGACAAAAGGCATCAGAGGCTTTTAGGCAGCGACGCGTCGTGGCTCCTCGCTGCACCACCGCCCTCAAAGGCACGGTCGCCAGTGACTTCTGGGTGAAAAACCCGAGGCCGAGGCTCAATCTGGAGACCATTAGGATGCTACTGCTGGGTCTGCAAGATCCATGAGGGGGCTTGGACCAGGCAGCAGGATGGAGGGGGTGGCCCGTGTTGGAGTCAGGATTGATTCTGAAGGTGGAGACAGCAGGATGAGCTGATGGACTGGACGTGGGGGAGATGTGTATAAGAGACAGGTGCCCCTTCCCTCCCCTCAGCTGACACCTCCAGTGGTTCCTTAAGGAGTGAAGTTGGTCCTCAGCAGCCTCTGGAGCCTCACCCCGACCTGTCCAGACTCCCTTGTATTTTGTCCCTCAAACTGGCCCCTTCGCAGTTCCTTAAAAGCTCTGTGACCAGGAAGCTGAGGCCCATCTGAGCCCAGTTTCCCCACTGTCAGATGGGGCCATGTACCCCCCACCCCTGGAGTCTGCTGGAGCAAGGACAGGGCGTGGAGAATTCCGTGCAAACTGTAAAGTGTTGTGCCCCCATCGTACGGGACAAAGGAGAGCAGACAAGGCCAGGCTTCCAGGGAGGCTGGGCATCTAGCCCCTTAGGCCATTGGCTAAGCATCCCTAGCATCTCCTGCCTCTCCTACCCCTTGCCCCTGTCCTCGTACTCCCTACTGTCCCCAGGGGACGTAGACCCGCCCCCAGATTTACTAGGGCATGTTAAGAACATGGTTTGAAGCCATCTCTGAGGTCATGAGGTCATGGCAGTTTCCCATCGATCTGTTTGTCCCTCCCTTGGCTGGAGCCCTTTGCCCCCGCCAGTCCCCAAAGTCGTATCAAACTTCAGCAGCCTCCCCCAAGCCTCGCTGCTCCCAAGCTAGGTCCCAAGGAGCCAAAACACAGAGCAGGGCTTTAAAACACTGCCCCTGGGCGATTTACCAGCTGGGCTGCCCAACCCCTGACCTCGGGAGGAGATGTAATGTATCTCCCTGGTTTAGTTGGATCAATGGTGCTGTGAAAAACAGCCCCAAGTGGCTCAGTTAGGACAGCAGAGAGGGACTCCCCCCCCACCCCGGAAACCCCACCATGACAACCACTGAGCTGAGGTCTCCGTGCACGTGTGGGCGCAGGACAACCCCAGGCATGTCCACCAAAGTGTTTCGGGCATGAGCCTTTAAGAGCTGGTCTGGGTCCAGCCACCTAGGTTTCAGATGGGGAAACTGAGGCTCAGAGGGCTCCTCAAGGTTACAGACCAAGTTCAAAGAGGTTGCTGACTTTGCCTCTCCCTGCTCAGCACTCTGCCATCTCCTGTGGGCCAAGGCGGCTGTTCTGGCATTTGGGGCATCACTGCACTTCAGAAGGCCAAGCTTGTCTCTCCCAAAACCTTTGAATCAGACCACAGTGGATCCAAGTGCCACCAGCGTGGAGCTCCCCACTCTTAACTCTACATATAGACGTCAGATCCCAGGACAGTCTTCTGTCTCAGCTAAAACAGCCCTCCATCTTGGCAGTTTTGGTCCAGCCAGTAAGGAGAGACCCCATTAACATCATGGCTTCTGGACCTTTCTTCTAGATTTTACATATAAGCTATACAATATTTGCTTTTCTCTTTCTGACTTACTTCACTCTGCATGACAATCTCCAAATCTTTTTCCTTTTTTATGGCCTTCTTAGTACTTTTAAGTGTAGAGCTTGGTGGCATTTCACATTTTCATGCAATTATCACCACCATCCACCTCCAGAACTTGTTAAGCTTGTTTTCATCTTGTTAAGCTGAAACTCTACGCCCATTTAACAGGAATTCCCCATTTCCCTCTCCCTTCAGCGCAGGAAGGGGTTATTGTTAAACAAGTCTGGGAAGGGAGGACTTTCTGAAGTGGTGACATTTGGAAAGCAACCTGAGCTAGCCCTCCAGATGGAGGAGGCAGGGGAGGGATGCTCAAAGTAGCAGGTGCAAAGGCCCTGAGGTGAGAGTGGGGTCGTGGGTTCAAGGAGCAGCAAGGAAGCCACTAGTGGGAAGAGGGGTAGAGAGGGCAGAGGGGGAGGAAGGCAGGCGGAGGAGAGGAGAGATGGAGGGCAGGTCACATAGCATAGTGTGGATAGAGATGGGGACTTTGGCTTTTGCTCTGAGTGAGACAAAAGGCATCAGAGGCTTTTAGGCAGCGACGCGTCGTGGCTCCTCGCTGCACCACCGCCCTCAAAGGCACGGTCGCCAGTGACTTCTGGGTGAAAAGCCCGAGGCCGAGGCTCAATCTGGAGACCATTAGGATGCTACTGCTGAGTCTGCAAGATCCATGAGGGGGCTTGGACCAGGCAGCAGGATGGAGGGGGTGGCCCGTGTTGGAGTCAGGATTGATTCTGAAGGTGGAGACAGCAGGATGAGCTGATGGACTGGACGTGGGGGTGGGGGGAAGGGCAGAGCCAAGGGGGCCCAAGGTTCTGTGTCTGTTGAGTTCTGTGACTTTTTCTTTTTCCAGCAAGAACACATTGCTACTGTAATGAGAAAGAGAAAAAAGAGGCTTGGACGTCTCTGGTAGCACAGTGGATAAGAATCAACTCAGGGACAGGAGTTCCATCCTTGATCCTGGAAGATCCCACGCGCGGCAGGGCAACTAACAAAGGCCATGGGCCACAACTATTTGAGTCTGCACTCTAGAACCCGTACTGCAGCTACTGAAGCCCAGGCACCTAGAGTGTGCGCACCGCAACCAAGAGTAGCCCCTGCTCTCTGCGGAAAAAAAAAAGAGAGAGAGATTTAGGAGGGAAGGGATATATGTACACTTACAACTGATCCACGTTGTTGAACAACAGAAACCAACACGACACTGTAAAGCAATTATCCTCCAATTAAAAATAAATTTACAAATAAAAAGCAAAAAAAGAAAGTCTGTCTTTTACTCAAGGGAGAAATCATCCTCTTTGCTGAAAGTGATCCTGAGGGAAACATTGCAGGAGGCACTGTCTTTTTCCGGGGGCCCCTTGAAGATGGTTTATCCAACTTAAGGAACTTTAAGCAGCAGCAGGGGCAGGGTGGGGGGTGGGGGTCTAAACCTGCCTGCTGTGCAGGTCAGTCTCTCAGTCTTCCTGTTCATACCATGCCTTTCGTGTCCTCCAGCTTCTGACCAGGGCTGGCGGAAATGGACAAAGCAGAAGAAGGCCCAGAAAGGACGGGGGGTTGGGTGAAGGACAGGGGAAGCAGGAAGGTATCGGTGAGTTGAATGAAATCCTTGCTTCTGGTGAAAAAAAACATCCTTCTCCTCCATCAATAGGTCAATAAGCCAGCAACTACTGGGCTGGCCAAGAAGTTCATTTGGGTTTTCTCATAGCATCTTATGAAAAACTCAAATGAACTTTTTGGCCAGCCCAATAGATTCCCAGCCCAGACTGAGTTCCCCTCCATGCCCAGTCCCTCCTGGCCAAGGACTGTCCTTAACACCCCCCTTCATCCTCCCCTCTGTCACCTCCAGTATTTACCATTGAGGCTTGGAGAATCGGGGCCTTTCTCATCTCACCCCTGTGACCACACTCACATGGCTCAGTGGCCCCCAGCGTGTCCCCCCCCACTCCTCAGGGCTCTCTCTCTCCTCAGAGCCTTCTCACTGCTCTCCATCTCCTTTCCTCCTCTCTCTGCCCACCTGAGGCTCTCAGTGTCCCCCACGCCTCTCCTCCTGACCCACACTTCCAGCCCTCCCCACAGGGTCTCTTCCTCCAGGCAGCCTTCCTGATCCCCCACCAAGATGCCCTTCTCACCCCTGTGACCACACTCACATGGCTCAGTGGCCCCCAGCGTGTCCCCCCCCACTCCTCAGGGCTCTCTCTCTCCTCAGAGCCTTCTCACTGCTCTCCATCTCCTTTCCTCCTCTCTCTGCCCACCTGAGGCTCTCAGTGTCCCCCACGCCTCTCCTCCTGACCCACACTTCCAGCCCTCCCCACAGGGTCTCTTCCTCCAGGCAGCCTTCCTGATCCCCCACCAAGATGCCCTACAGCCTGCGCCCATAGCACATCACAACTGTAATTAATACTTATCTGGGATTTTTAATCATCATCTGCCCTCTGCTAACCTATATATAAGCTTTTCATTTTCTCAGTAGTCCCAGCCCCTAGCAGCATGCCTGACCCTGAATCAGGGCTCAAAACATACTTACTAAATGATCTATAACTCAGACAGAGACAAGTGAATCTGAAAAAGCCCCACCCAGGAGCTAGCATGCAAAATGGGCTTTGAAAGTAGATAAAATGTCAGAAAGCAAACGTAGAAGGATGAGGGTTTCCAGGGAAAGAACCCACCATGAAAAGGAATGATGGTAAGGACGTGTGTGCAACCTCAGTCCTCAGAGATGTACCCAGAGGAAAGGAAAGTGTCTTTAGCCTTTATTGAACAAAAACACTCATTCAAGGAATGACTGTCCATCTGGACGGTTGGACGATGAATGGATAGACAACGGGTGAAACCAAATCCTCTCCTTTTAAGAAACAAGACCTGGGAGAAAGGGGGTTAATAAAGATGCCTGCACTGAACTGAGGTTAAGGAAAGCGGCTTTAACTCCAGACCATACCTTCACTGCCTACCCTGTGTCAGTCGCCTGTCTGCCACATGCCTTCCTGCTCTCGGGACCCCAGTCCCCGACTCCAGCATCTCCCCGACAGGTACCTGCTCCTTTGCTCTCTACTTCTTAGCAAAGCAGAGCAGAAGCCCCGTCCATGAGAGTGGCCGGGAGGTGGACGCTTTGGGCTCCCTCCGCCCCGCTCCCTCCTCTGCCACCTCTCGATGACTTTTGTCCTTGGACCAGCTGCGTGATCAGAAGAGGTTTCGTTCTCTGGCAACTGGGCGGCCATTAGGAAGCAGCAGACGCATTACCATCTCAGCGCACAATGGCTGGCTAATTCACTTATTCTGTTTCACCTGAAGACTGTCTCTGCCATCCCCAGCCTCTCCTCTGGAGCAGGGCGGGCCCCATCTGTCGGACAGTTCGCTCCAACGTCTGCGGCCATTATGCCTCCACTGCGTGTGCAGGCGAGCGAGCGTGTCTGCCTGTCTGCACTCCCTCCCTCTCGTCTCTTTACCCTGCTCCCCGGGCTAACGAGAACTTGCTTCAAAGAGTGATGTCAGATGTGTGCAAAACAGACCGATAAAACCTAATGCATTCGCTCCCCTTTTGTCTGCCTGACTCTCCTACTAAACATTTCCCACTCAGAAAGCCACTTAAAACACATCAGCAGTAACTCCACAAAACAGCCACTTGTTGGCTAATTGTGCTAAGCAGCTGCCGGCAGGGTTGGGGGAGGAGTGGGCAGGACTCCTCTCTGAGAAGCCCCTTTGCTTCTAGGCCAGCTTCTGGGGAAGGGTGCCTAGCCGGGGCATCGCCTCCCTTTGCTGCTGCCCCCGGAGGCTCCCTCTAGGAGAGACGTGGCAAGGCTCATTGGATGGAGGACAGAGAAGAATACAGGCCTGGACCAGGATGCTCTCCCACCAACTTGCTAGGGGACCCCTGGGGTGGTGGAGAGTCATCACCCTTCTCTAGGACTCAGTTTCCACACCCATCCCTGGAGGGTTTTGGACTGTGTCATCTAAGGTGGCTTCCAGCTCCCAAAGTCTGCCTGGAGGAGCACTCCAGGGCCTCAGACAGACCCGGGCTCAAATCGTGACTCTGCTCCAGATTGGCCGCGTGACCTGTAGCCCCAGTCTCTCAAAGCATTACCTTCCTTGTGGAGAAAACAGAATGGTTGCAATGCCTAGCCCTCACGAATGCTGCGAAAATTCAGAGGTGGTGCCTGTGTGGATCTCAGAGAATTACGGTCTAAATGACTGGGGCCACTGGTTACACAACACCCTGAGCCAGACCCAGGAAATCAAGCAAGTTAAGCTGAGACCTGAAGGCTAAGAGCTGAGCCAGCACACCGAGAGGGCAGAGGTGAAGCAGGGCAGAATCACAGTTGGCATTGGTGGGAATGGTATATGCAAAGGCCCTGAGGCAGGGGTGAACTGGAGGACCAGAAAGGAGTCCAGGGGAAAGGCTAGAGAAATGGCAAGCGCTGGACTAGAGGGAGCCTGCAGGACACCATAAGGAGCTTGGCTTTATCCTGAGGGCAATAGGGAGCCACTGAAGGGGTGAGGGCAGCAAGACATTCTCATGAAATTTCTCTTTTTCAAAGACCCTTATTGACCTCCAGGTGGAGAAGGAGTTGGGAGGTAGGGGCTGAGGGCAGAGACAGGGCTCTCTCCCTCTGCTCCAACTGCCCGAGCAAGCACTGGCGGGGCAGTGGGAGTGAAAGGTCCTTCTGGGGATGGGAAGAGGGAGGAGCCAGGATTCCCGCTGTGGATTCTCAGGCCCCCCAACTCACTACCCACTGGCTGGTGTGGCCACTGCCCAGTCTGGAGAGGCAGGGGTTAAGTGCAGCATTCTTGCAGAAATCAGAGGATTACAGGGTTGCTGGTGACCTGTCCCTTCTGTCAGACAGACATGACGCACCCTGCTATCTCTGGACTCAACTGTCACTGCCATGCACTGTATCAGGACTCCATTAGGAAGCCCAGAAGCTGGCTTGCAGCTGTCAGGCCTGGGGGCGTGCGGATGGCCGGTCCTTCCCCCGCTGTGCCTGCTCACGGGGTTCGCCCAGTCCGCCGGTCCAGGTTGCAGCCTCCACCTGCGGCTTTCCCGGAGGGTGTGGGCTCAAGTCGGAGCACTTTTAGCAGCTTCCTGCTCCTGGACATCGGATGGGATGCTGGATTCTCCAAACTTCAGTTCTCTCATGTGCACAGTGAAGATGGAGGCCATAGGGTAGATTCAGCAAGGCTCAAGGCTTCCACGAAGTGCCTAGCAAACTGGAGCCGCTGTTTATTCCCTGCTTCTTTCAGCTGCCTTTCCGCACTGCGAGGTGCTGCCTATTATTATCACCCGATCTTCCACTTCTGCCCGTTTCCCTTTTGGCCTTGTCTTTGGAAGCTCAAAGTCAAAATGAACTGTTGGTCAAAATAACTCATTCTTCCCAGGTTCCTGGTATAATTACCACCCCCTTCATCATCGCTTCTGATGCCTCCTCTATTTTTGCTTTGAAAACTTTAACTGTCCTTGGTGCATGTGATTTCAGGAGGAAAAAAAAATCTTGCAAATGAAAATAACTTAATTGCTTTTTCTGACTTTCAAAGTAACACACGCTCAAGGAAAAACATCCAGACAATACAGAAAGGTAGAGGGAAGAGAGAAACAATGAGATGATTTTGAAGCAGCCTCAAGTCCTTTGTAACAGAGTTGGAATAAAACAGGGGTGCTCCCCACCTGCCCCCCCAGCCCTGCCTGGACTCCCTGGCTTCAGCACACACTCCCTAAAGCCCCTCTCAAGTTCTTGCTCCCCACACATGCTCTCTAGACTAGGCACTTTTTCCTTCTGTTGAACTGTTTTCATTTCAACATTTATGAAGCGTCTGTTTTGGGCCAAGACTCATGACCCAGCCAAGGTGGACTCAACCCTTTCAGCCTGTGATTAATGGGTGTAGCATTATTTCATTGCCTCAAGTCTAGACTTCTGCTCCCTTGCCTGGGTTGTCATTTCCTTGAGGGCAGATCCACAGCTTCTGTCTCACTGTGGCCCCACCCCTAGCATCTACTATTTCCGAGTAGGATTCCCCAGGTTTCCCCGGTGGCTCAGTGGTAAAAAATCCACCTGACAATGCGAGAGATGCAGATTTGACCCCTGGGTTGTAAAGATCCCTTGGAGAAGGAAATGACAACCCACTGCAGTATTCTTGCCTGGAAAATCCCATGGACAGAGGAGCCTGTGGGCCACAGTCCATGGGGTCGCAAAGAGTCGGGCATGACTGACTAAACAACAGCGACAAGGACTCCCTGGGCACCTGCAGCAAGGGTGGCCGCCCTTCAGCTCAGTACACGCGGACTGAGCACATGTACCCAGGCCGCGCTCTCCGCCCACTCTAACTCCTCTTGTCCTCTTGTCTGCCATGGGATGTGGCTGATGTTGTTACTCCCACTTGGCACATAAGAAAACTGAGTTCAGACAGGTTAGGACGCTTACCCAAGGAATCACAGCAGATGAGCTGAGAGTCAGGATTTGAACCCAAGTTTCTGAGGCTCCTGGGCTAGCTCTGAGCTCCTACACTGGACCGCCTCCTGGCACAACCCAGTAACAGTACAAGGCAGGGGATAAATGCTCTCAGCAAGGCATGTGCAGGATCAGAAGGACAGGGCCATCGTGCACAGGGCCCTGGGAAGGCTCCCTGGAGGAGGTGATGCTTGACTGAGTTTTGAAGGGTGCATGGAAGTGAGACAAATGGGAAGCAGGTGGGAAGAATTGAAAGTAGAGGGGACAGCATGTAGGGCTGGTCAAAGGTGTGAATCAGTCATGAAAGGAGGACCATGGGCCGTTCTGATCATTGCAGGATGCATGTGGGGAAGGCTGGGAGGTGAAGTGAGTGGGGAGCGTGTAAGGCTGAACTGTGAATGCCTTATACACTCTGCTCAGGCATTTGAACTTGAACTTGATTCAAACAGCTCCCCGGAATTCTAGGGCTTCCTCAGAGGTGCCCCAGGAACCGGGAAGATCAACCAAAGGTAGGTGACCCCAGCCCCCACTCCTGGTCTCGGGTAGTGAAGCTGTGCTTTCATTGGTTGTGAGTTTAGATTTTCAGTGTAAAGTTCACTTTGAAGGGTTCTGCAACAAACATGTTTGAAATCGCTCATTCAGGCTTCAGGATGTTTTCAGCTGGGAGTGATAGGACCAGATTTTTATGGTTTGTTTGTTTTTCAAAAACCTTGGTTGAGCCCCACCCTTCACTCTCCCTGCCCTAGGCCCTAGAGAGGGTGTGTTCAGGAGCTCCAGTCTTGGGGTGCCCTATCTTAGGACTGGGGTGGGGATCCTTGGGCCCTAGTCCTGGCTCTGCCTGTAACAGGCACAAGTGCCCCCTCTCTGCATCTGGAGATTTTGCCCCTTGACCTTGAACTTGATCTGTGCCTGTGGCCACAAGCCAGATGTAAATCTATCCCCTGTAGCTTGTCTTCAGGGCAGATGCCCATTTTTGGGGAGGGGGGGTGGCTGTGCTGGGTCTCAGTTATGGCATGAGGGCTTTCAGTTGCAGTGTATGAGATCTAATTCCTTGACCTGGGCCCCCTGCATTGGAGCTAAGAGTCTTAACGACTGGACCACCAGGGAAGTTTCCTGGATGTCCAGTCTTGATTGGGCAGTGGCTGCCTGGTACAGAGCCTCCCAGAAGGGAAGAATAACCCCAATAAACACGGCAGCCACCACGAGTCCCCAGTCCCCAGCACTTGCTCTGTGACAAGCACCCGTCATACTGTGTCCCTCTGAATCCTCAGAACCACCCATTTTACAGGTGGAATAACTGAGGCTCAGCAGTGAGGTCAATTGCTGAAGACACAGAGCAACTCCACAGTGGAGGCAGGACTTGAACCCAAGGCCTGTGGCTCCGGTCTCTGCACTCATGGCCAGCAGAAGACAGGGTGGTGGGCTGGCAGCAGCTGTGAGTGCCCACCTGAGGCTGGGCACCCACCTCCTCAGGTCGGCCGGGCAGCATTTCTAAGGAGGAGGAAGGATGGAGGTTGTGCTGGATGAAGGGGAAGGAGAGTGGACCACTTGGAGCTGGGGTCTAGTCCGGCCTCGTTCTCACCCTCTGACTCCTGACTCCTCTGTGGGGAGGCCCGGGACCTGCAAGCAGAGACCCCAGCCTGGCCCAGCAGCCCCCTCCCCCACCACCCTGGCTCTGGACCATCCTGGCCTCTGAGAGAATCCAGTGATTCCACCCCTGGGGCTCCACGTGGAGGCACCTCTGCTGTCCCACCTTCCCAATTGTGTGCCCCAGCTCTGTGGTAACCCTGGGGGTGTCTACGGGCACCTCCCTGCCTTCGATGGTGGGCCATCACTTCTAATCCCGGAATGGGGGCACTGGAGGCTGGCCCGGATGTCTGTGCTGCAGGTCACATGAGGGGTCCTCCTGCTCTGTCTCTGGGGGTGCACCCTCCCTCACATCAGTCCCAAAAGGAGCAGCCCTGGTCTTGTCCACCAGCATCTGTGGATTTTGTGGCCTTTCCTGGAGAAAGCTGGGCTGGGGGCCGGGTCCCAGAGAAGCCCCTGCTGCCCCCACAATTCTGCTCTCCACCCTCAGCCCCAAAGTCCCCTGCTTTCTTCTTCCTCTGCTGTGCAAGGCACCTCCTGACCCCCTCTGATGTCTTGGGGCCCGGCTGGACATCTCAACCAGCCCCAACCCGAGAAGTCGGCTACGTGGTTTGGCACAGCGGTTCCAGCAAGTCTGACCCTGCAGCAGGTTGTCTGGCGACAGGGATGCTGGATGGAGCTCCGTGGTCACCCACCTGGGCACCACGATCGGGGACTGTGCTCCCCTCTGCAGGAGCCTCTGCCTCTCAGCACTGGACCCCCTACAGAGGGTGTCATCATGGGCACACCTTTATGGAATGTCCTCTCCAAGAGGGAGCTCGTCGATCTTTCCCGGACTATCCACATCTTCTTCTTTTCTTTATTGCTTCCTTGAGTCGTCGGTGTCTTCACTGCTGTGCGTGGGCTTTCTCTAGTTACAGCGAGTGGGGGCCACTCTTCAGCGTGGTGTGTAGGCTTCTGTTGTGGGGGCTTGTCTTGCTGCAGAACACGGTCTCTAGAGCATCCAGGCTTCCAGCTGTGGCACACAGGCTTTGTTGCTCAGCAGCAGGTGGGATCTCCCCATATCAGGGATCGGACCCGTGTTCCCTGCATTGGCAGGTGGATTCTTAACCACTGGACTACCAGGGAAGTCCCACATCTCCTTTTCTAAGGGGAAAAAAAAAATTATTCAAACCCTTATCCTAGTGGAATGCTCAAGTTCAGTCCTGTTCCCCAGATACGTCAAGTTTATATACAGTAAGTCTGTTAACAATTGCTGTTTTCATCTGTCATGAAAAATATCCCCTATGTTTATGTTACGGCTGACTTTTGCAATATCTGGGTGAGAAGAGGAGGCCGGGAGAGTGACTTCTGCAAGTTTTCATCGATTTGTGGATTCAGCAAATATTGTTGAGTTCCTCTTGTGTGCCAGGTAGGCCCTGTGCTATGACCTCGGGACACAACTTTGAAAAGGCAAACAAACGACTCTGGCCTCGGGAACTTCCAGGCTCCTCAGAGGATCAGCCAGTTAGTATAAAAGCCTCCGGAAGGGCTTCCCTGGTGGCTCAGTGGTAAAGAATCTGCCTGCCAGTGCAGGAGAGAATGAGCTCAGTCCCTGATTCGGAAAGATCACACAGCGTTGTTACTGCTGTTGTTCACTCAGTCGTGTCCGCCTCTTTGCAACCCCCATGGACTGCNAGTTAGTATAAAAGCCTCCGGAAGGGCTTCCCTGGTGGCTCAGTGGTAAAGAATCTGCCTGCCAGTGCAGGAGAGAATGAGCTCAGTCCCTGATTCGGAAAGATCACACAGCGTTGTTACTGCTGTTGTTCACTCAGTCGTGTCCGCCTCTTTGCAACCCCCATGGACTGCGGCGCACCAGCCTTCCCTGTCCTTCCCTGTCTCCTGGAGCTTGCTCAGACGCACATCTGTAGAGTCTGTGATGCCATCCAACCATCTCATCCTCTGTCACCCTCTTCTCCTGCCCTCCGTCTTTCCCAGCATCAGGGTCTTTTCCAATGAGTCGGCTCTTTGCATCAGGTGGCCAAGGTATTGGAGCTTCAGCTTCAGCATCAGTCCTTCCAATAAATATTCAGGGTGATTTCCTTTAGGACTGTCTCTTATACACATCTCCAGGCCGCGCTCTCCGCCCACTTCCTGCCCTCCGTCTTTCCCAGCATCAGGGTCTTTTCCAATGAGTTGGCTCTTTGCATCAGGTGGCCAAGGTATTGGAGCTTCAGCTTCAGCATCAGTCCTTCCAATAAATATTCAGGGTGATTTCCTTTAGGATGGACTGGTTTGATTTCCTTGCTGTCCAAGGGACTCTCGGGAGTCTTCTCCAGCACCCACATGCCTTGGAGCAACTAAGCCTGTGTGCCACAACTACTGAGTCTGTGCCGTAGAGCCCAAGAACCACAACTACTAAAGCACTCGCACCCTGGAGCTCAAGTTCTGCAACAAGAGAAACCACCACAACGAGCAGCCCCCACACCGCAACTAGAGAGTAGCCCCTGCTTGTTGCAACTTAGAGAAAGTCAGAGCAGAGGCAAAGACACAGCACAGCCAAAAATAAATAAAGCCTCAGGGGAAAGGGGAGAGCATCCCTGAGGAGGTCAGGTCTGGCTGGGACCTGGAGGAGAAGGAATGTTAGCCAGCCAAGCAGAGGGGAAGGGTGTTCTGGATATAGGGAACAGCATGTGCAAAGGCTAGGAGGTAAGAGAGCCATAGATCTGTCTGGGGAGCTGAACAATCAGTGTGGTTGGAGGGAGGTATCCAGCCAGAGTGAAGGAGTTCAAAGGGGACAGGAGAGACTTGAGGGAGAAGATAAAGGCAGGGATCAGGCGTGGACGGACCCTTGGGCCAAGTTTAGGAGTATGGAGGCCGCAGAGGATTATACATTCAGGAGTGGCCCAATCAGATGAGCAGTTAGTGAAGGAAAGTTCAGGATCTGGCTTCAGAACGGTTTAAGTTCAAATCTCAATTCTGACATGAATCATCGATCTTGGGTAAATTGCTCCAGCTCTGAGCCTCAGTTTCTCCAGCTATAAAATGGCCACAATCATAGGTTCTACCATCAAGAGACACAGAGAGGAGTCATGAAACATTGCGTGAAGCCAACAGCCCAGCTCCCACATGTGGTGGGTGCTCCGTGGACCACAACTGCTGGGGGAAGATTTTCGCTCTACCTGCTCACTGCTGTATCTTCACACCCAGGAAATAATAGACACAGTAAACACGCGTCAAGTGAATAGAGAAGCAGATGGTGGATTGGAGAGGTAAGCAGGAATCAGCCAGGAATCCCTCTTGATTATGGAAGACAAGAGGATTAAAAAATAAGAAATAAGCTAATCCAGTTATCAAAATGGGCTCCCCAGGTGGCACTAGTGGTAAGAACCTGCCTGCCAATGCAGGAGACATAAGAGCCGTGGGTTCGATCCCTGGGTTGGGAAGATCCCCTGGAGGAGGCATGGCAACCCACTCCAGTATTCTTGCCTGGAGAATCCCGTGNAGTTATCAAAATGGGCTCCCCAGGTGGCACTAGTGGTAAGAACCTGCCTGCCAATGCAGGAGACATAAGAGCCGTGGGTTCGATCCCTGGGTTGGGAAGATCCCCTGGAGGAGGCATGGCAACCCACTCCAGTATTCTTGCCTGGAGAATCCCGTGGACAGAGAAGCCTGGCAGGCTACAATCCTTGGGGTCGCAAAGAGTCAGACATGACTGAAGCGACTTAGCCTGCACACAATCATCAAAATGTTATAAACCAGCACAAAGGGTTAAGTAACTTAAGCACAATAGCATTTCCCTGCCCATTGACATGTGCGGGCACAGAGGGTCAACCAGTTGCCCAAGGGCACCCAAACAGAGACAGCTCTAAGGGTGAACTTTGCATCCGGGTCCTCTGACTTTGAAGTACAACCACAGTGTGGCATGTCCCACCAAGTCCTGTTCCGCTTGGACTGGCTCATGTGTTGGCCGCCCGCCTGCAGGCATAGGAGGGGACTGGTGGGCACAGAAATCAGTGGTCCCCAGAAGGGGACTGGTCCCGATGACTTTTCGATACGTCAACAACTATTGGGATGGCCAAAAAGTTTGTTCAGGTTTCCATGACATCTTATGGAAAAACTTGGATGAACTTTTTGGCCAACCCAATATTTATCCAACACCTGCAGGTGCAACAGGGAGCATGAGCTGTTTGCACCGGATTTATATCTCATGGGGGTGGAGGTGGTGGACGTCAAACCAAGAATGACCAGTGGGTGGAGACCCATGCTGGACAGGAACAGACAAGCTGATGGCCACTGGCAGGAATGGTGGCTGCCCTGTGGGGGCAGTTCTGTGTCCATTTCCCTCCCCTGGAACCCACATGCTTCACCAAGCCCTTCAACTAAAGGGTAAAAGGCTGCCCGCCTGGGGCCTCCATGTCCCTGCTACAGGACTGCGGCCAGGGCCCATCTGATTGGTCCATGCAGCTGTTCAGGATTTTCTGAGTCACCCCAACATGGTTACAGAGAGATTTAAGTAGGGCCTTTAACCCCTAACCCTAATCCTGACCCTGATGGCAGAGAGGAGTAAGCTGGGAAAGCTCCTGGCGGAGGTGACATTTCAGGGGTTCTTGAGGCTGAGTGCAAGTTAGATGAGTGAAGAGAGATGAGCAGGGAGCAAGCCAGGTGGAAGGAGACACAGCTGCAAAGGCCCAGAGAGGCACAGGGAGGGGAGGAGAGACCGTGATGAAGCTGGAGGGAAGCAGGGTTTTTCGGGGAGGGGAGGGTGAGATTTGGTTTTTATCCCTAAGCCAGGCCAATGAAGGGCTTATCCCAAGGTCAAAGAACCAGAAGAAGGTCAAGGAAAGGGATGGTCCTGGCTTGGTGACGAGTGCCAGAGCAGGGAAGGGAGATATGAGTGAGGGGAAGCTGAGTTCTTGATGAGGATGGCCCACATGCCATGGAGCAATTAAGGCCGGGGAAGTGAGCTGGAGAGGGAGGCACAGGCCCCCAGGCAAGTGACAGGTCAAATGAGAGCTACAATTCCCCATATGCGCCACCCTCCTAGGATCCTGGGGCCATATGCTTGGACATCATCCTCCCAGAGCCCCAGAGAGAGCTTTCTGGAGCTGGCGGCAGGTTCTAAGGCTCAGAGCAGACAGGTGGGAGTGTTGCAGCCCCCAGGCCCAGCTCCCTGATGCGCCAATTCCAAAAATGACAAATGGAGACCCAATAAGAAGGTTGGAAAATGGGCACCTCAGCACCTCCATGTGTCTATTGCAGGGTCTGGAAATAGCTGAGTTGAGATGGGACCTGAAAGGCAGAATGCCCACAGGGCAGCTGAGAGGCCCAAGGAAGCTGCTTGTACCCATGATGGGGAGGAGGCCGAGGAGAGAGAGAAGCCCAGGGAGGATCAGGGAGCAACAAGGACTCGGTGGAAAGGACAGATGTCAAAATGGCCACACACAAAGACCGGTTGTGGTGTGGCCTCAGACCGTGGGGTGTGTGTGTGAGAGAGAGAGACACGCAGGCCTGGAGGAGCAATTTCAAAAATCTCCAGCCCCTTAGCCCATCTGAAGACCCCCCCTTCTCTCTTCAACCTCGACCACCGAAAAAAATAAAAAGAGAGAGAGAGAGAAAGCGCGAGAGAAAGAAGGAAAACAAAATATCTACAGTTGTCGAGACAAGAGGAGAAAAATAGAGGCAAACATCCGTAATTTTCTCTGTGGGGCTTTGCGGTAATTGAGCCATTTGGATAAAAATAAAGGCAGCAGGCCCCTTAGGTAAGAAGAGCTTTTGCAATCTAAGAAGCTTGAATTATGCGTCTTGTGTCACTTGAAATCCCCCACCTCCCCCTTCCCCGAGCAGCCCAATCCACTTTCCCTTTTCTTATTATTTTTTTTAAGTACCCTGTCAAATGTCGTCTGCAGAGCAGAGAATTTCAGCTGTCACAACTAATTTCAATTTTTTCCATGTGCTTTTCCCCCCTCAGTGTCCCCGGGGGAGGGGCCTGGCTGAATCCCCCGTTCCCTCCTTCTTGCATCCACTCACTCTTTTTATTTATCATTATTGTTAGTATTTCAAAACCAGATTGACATCATACATTTGTTTGAGGAGTGTTTAAGGACTGTGGTTTGCTTCTGGCGGGAAGCAGGGCCTGGCCTGGTAGGTTTCCAGCCTCCTTCCCACCCCTCCCCCATGCCCCTCCCCTTCATTATTGTTAGTATTTCAAAACCAGATTGACATCATACATTTGTTTGAGGAGTGTTTAAGGACTGTGGTTTGCTTCTGGCGGGAAGCAGGGCCTGGCTTGGTAGGTTTCCAGCCTCCTTCCCACCCCTCCCCCATGCACCTCCCCACCTCTACCACCTTAGGCTTCCATCACTCTCTTCTAGGCAACCCCCCAACCCCGATCCCTACCAGCCACTGGAGAAAATTCAGACCTCAAATATCACACTGATTCTTGAGGTTCTATCAGAACCACGAGAAGCACTCAGGGTCACAGAGGGGCCTGAGGGGACAGGTGACCTGATTTGACCCACTTCCACTCTTGCCTGGAAAATTCCATGGGCGGAGGCGCCTGGTGGGCTGCAGTCCATGGGGTCGCGAAGAGTCGGACACAACTGAGCGACTTCATTTTCACTTTTCTCTTTCATGCATTGGAGAAGGAAATGGCAACCTACTCCAGTGTTCTTGCCTGGAGAATCCCAGGGACGGGGGAGCCTGTTGGGCTGCCGTCTATGGGGTCACACAGAGTCGGACACGACTGAAGCGACTTAGCAGCAGCAGCAGCCACTCTTCCATCTCTCTCAACTTTTCTCTCGTCTTTCTTTCCCTCTTGATTTGTGCATTAATTCAGTGGGCATTGAGCCAGGGTCTCCTCCTCTGTGCCCATCCTGCCAGGGTGCTGGACACCCAAAGGTCAGCAGGCACAATCCTTACCCTGGAGGAAATGGCAATCTGGGGGAGTCAGGTCAAGAGCAGGATGGTACAGAGCCTCTGATGTCCTCACTGGCGGCCATGTGAGGACAGCGAGGCACAGCACAGGACGGACCACCTCCAGCTCCGCTGCTGTGAAGCCTTCTCCAAGGAGCCACGCTTGAGGTGATGTTTGGAAGCAAATGGAACCAGCCTGCCCGATGAGCTAGGGAGGGGAGTTCCAGACAGAGGGAACGGCATGGGCACAGTCTGGTGGTGAGAGCTAAATTGTGAGAATTGACACAAATGAATTTCAGAAGCAGAAGCAGACTCACAGACTTAGAAACAAACATAGCTGCGGGGGGCAGGACACGGAGAAGGCATAGTTAGGGGGGGTGGGATATAGATGTTCACACTGCTGTATTAACAATGGGCAACCAACACGGACCTACTGCACAGCACAAGGAGCTCTGCTCAGTGTCATGTGGCAGCCTGGATGGGTGAGGGGTGTGGGGAGAACGAATGCGTGTATTTGAATGGCTGCGTCCCTTCCGCTGTTCACCTGAAACACCACAACATTGTTAACTGGTTATATCTCAACACAAAATGAAAAGTTAAAAGTCTGAAAAAAAAAAAAAGGATAACCAACAAGGACCTACTATATAGCACTGGAATTGTGCTCAATGCTACGTGGCAGTCTGCGTGGGTGGGGGGTTTGGAGGAGAATGGCTACATGTATCTGTATGGCTGAATCTCTTCATTGTTCACCAGAAATTGTCCCAACATTGTTAATCAGCTATACGCCAATACAAAAGAAAAAGTTTTTTTTTTTTTAAGAGTTGAATTGCAACCCCAAAGTCATATGCCAAAGTCCTAACCCCTAGTTCCTCAGAATATGACTTTATTTAGGAACAGGATTCTGGCAGGTGGGATTAGTTAAGGTAAGGCTACCCCGGAATCGGAGGGGACCCTCATCCTATATGATCCAGACAGACACACAGGGAGAAGAGGCCATGTGAAGATGAAGGCAGAGATTAGACGGAGGCTCCTACCAGCCAAAGAACATCAACACTTGCCAGCAAACCACCAGCTGGGAGAGGCAGAGAACAGGTTTGGCATCACAGCTCTCGAAAGGAGCCAGCCCTGTGAACACTTTGATCTCAGACTTCCAGACTCCAGATCTGAGAGCCTGTAAACTGCTGCTGGTGAAGCCACCCAGCCTGGGGTACTTTATGACAGCAGCTCCAGCAAACTAATGTGCGTGGAGAGCGTGAAACAACATGTTCTGAGAAGTGCACGTGATTCAGCAAGGCGGGTGCTGGGAGCTTGAAAGGGGTGGGGTTGCAGTACAGCAAGGCCAGATCCTGCAGAATCTGGGACATTATCTGGGGAGCAGGGGTAGGGGGATGGGGAGAGGGCATGAGAGCATTTTCAGCAGCAAAGGGGGTGAGATGGGATGAGCTTTATGTCCACAGGGTCACGAAGAGTCTGACATGACTTGGCGATTGAACAATGAAGTAATTTTATTTATTTATTTATCAGTTTTGGCTGTGCTGGGCCTTCAGAGCTACGCGGGTCTTTTTTCTCCAGTTGTGGCAAGTGGGGACTACTCTCTAGTTGCAGCGTGAAGGCTTCGCATTGCGGGAGCTTCTCTTGTTGCGGAGCACAGCCTCTAGGGTGTGAGGGCTTCAGGAATTGCAGCTCAGGCACAGGCTTCATAGTGGTGATGCACAAGCTTAGTTGCTCCATGGCATGTGGGATCTTCCTGGATCAAGGATCAAACCCATGTCTCTCCTGCATTAGCAGACAATTCTTTACCACTGAGCCATCTGGGAAGCCCTCAACTTTAAAAAACTGAAGTATAGTTTTTAACTATACTTAACAGTGTTGTGTTAATTTCTGTTGTACAGCAAAGTGATTTAATGTAGAGATGCATTCTTTTTTAAAATTCTTTTTGACTATGGTTTACCATAGGATATTGAATATAGTTCCCCGTGTTATACAGTAGGACCTCATTGTTTATCCATTCTATACATAAAAGCCTGCATCTGCTAACCCCAACCTCCCACTCCATCTCTTCCCCAGCACCCTCCCCCTTGGCAACCAGCAGTCTGTTCTCTATGCCCATGGTTCTATTTCTGTTTTGTAGATGTTGATTTGTGCCGTATGTTAGATTCCACATACAAGTGAGATATGGTATTTGTATTTTTCTTTCTGACCACCTCGCTTAATATGATAATCTCTAGGTCCTTCCATGTTGCTGCAAATGCTATTATTTCATTCTTTTTGTGACTAATACTCCATTATGTGTGTGTGTATCTACATATATATATATGTACAGCACGTTTTCTTTATCCATTGTTTTGTCGATGAACATTTAGGGTGTTTCCATGTCTTGGCTATTGTAAATAACACCGCCATGAACACTGAGCTACATAGATCTTTTCGAATTCTAGTTTTGTCTAGGTATATGCCCAGGAGTGAGACTGCAGGACCATACAGCAACTCTATGTTTAGTTTTTTGAGGAACTCCCACACTGCTTTTCATGGTGGCTGCACCAGTTGACATCCCCACCAACACGGTGTAGGAGGATTCGTATTTCTCCGCAACCACTCCAGCGTTTGTTATCCGTAGACTTTTTATTGACGGCCGTTCTGATCAGTGTGTGAGGCGGTTCCTGACTGTAGTGTGGATTCGCATCTCGGGTTGAGCTTTGTTAAATGTGCACCCTGGTTGCAGGGAAGCACTGAGGGGGTGAGGCGTCTTTCTCTCCCACTCCCTTGACTCTCCTCCCCGAGCACCAGCGCTCCAGAGCCAAGCCTGCTTTACTCACCAGTGGGTTCTGGGGCTCACAACTTGGCCTATTCCTCGTGGGCCCCACCCAGAGTCTGTGAAAGGAAGAAACAGTCTAGCGGCTCCAGGGTCCCCTTCCTCTGTTGCCCCCTTGGATAACAGCCCTCACGGAGGACCTGATGTGCGAACACAGAGGCTGCAGACAGAGATGCCGGCACCTTGGGACCAAGATGAGGATGGTCGCGGATGAGGTGGAGGGCCAGGCGCCTGCTTCTCGGTCCCTCTCCTCCTCTTTGTTCCACCCAGGCTCCCAGTGTGAGCTGCGTGGTTTTCTCCTGTGTTGCTCTCCCTTCCTCTCTTGGCCTGCTGCCCCTGGGAAAGAGCAGAGAAAGGCTTAGAAAAGGCCAGGGCCCTCCTCCAGGAGTGGGAGCATCTGAGCCACAGAGAGGTTACATGACCTACCTAAGGTCACACAGCTGATAACAGGCAGAGTCAGGGGAGTGAAGCCAGGAAGTCTAGGCAGAGCCCTCACTCTCAACACACAGCATGCCATCACTTCCGGAAGGCAGTGTACCTGGTGGTTAGGCTATGCTCCCC
>SJYX01003801.1:0-10868 GCA_006410675.1 Oreotragus oreotragus
TGCTTGAGGATGGCAGGTATGCGGCACAGCTATCTTTGAAGCAGTGGTACTCATTTGTGTACAGTCCACTCTGGCTAAAGGTCATGTGTATGTATTCCCAGGTACTCTGGAGAACATGCATCACATTTATCATCAGATTTTTTTCAAAAGCCTAATGGTTTCCCCCAGGGCTAATTGGCACTATATGCTGACGAATATATTTCTCATAAAATGACTGAGTAGAAAAGCCCATTGTAAAAAAATGTAACCTCGGGATCATGTGGGGTAGCTTTTAGATGAACCTCACAATCTAGGAGATCTGACCGTATGGGTCCCTGATGTCATGGGGCTTATAGGTAATTGGCAAGTGATTGCAGGCTTCAGTGAGTGCTAGGGAGAAAATAAGCCAGGTGGCGTGATAGAATGATGGGGTGCTGCTCAGAGAAGGTGGTCCAGGAAGGCCTTTTGAGAAGGTGATGTCTGAGAAGGGGAGAATGAGTTCTACCCACTAGACAATAATCTGGGGAGGAAGGTTCCAGAAGAGGAAGAGGAAGTGCAAAGCCCCCGAAGCCATAATAACGTGATATGTTCAAAGAACAGACCAACACGTTTGGAGCAAAATGGTCAGAGAGATACTCAGGGCCCAGTCATAGCACACTGAAGGCAAGATTACGAAATATGGGATTCTTTAGAATTCCAGTGTGATGCGATTGGAGGATTTAAGTGATGTGAGCAGTTTGGTTGCCTGTCCTGTACAAGCATTTAAATCTTTGCTCCCAGAGTAACTTCATTGATTGAGTTGGATCTTGAAGACCATGAATTCACTCTAGATGGAAGGAGACACTGAATTCTGCCCCCTCGCCCTGGCCTGAGAAGAAGTTTACTGCAGAATCTTTATAATCTTGTGTGTCAGTTAGGCTGACTCACAAAGGCTGTTTTCTAGTGAGGAGGTGTCGGTTAGGCTGAATCACAAAGGCTGTTTTCTAGTGAGGAGATGTTTAGGTCATTGAACTGACTTCCCCTGCTCCACTTAATTCTTATATCTATGAGTTGCATCTTTACAAAACTAGGTGAAACATTCTTGGGTTTCTAAGTTGGGAAGCTGGTAGTTACAGCTCCTGTGTTTGTCTAGCTGGAGATGAACTTGCTACTATAATTTTTGCTCCTGTTCTTCTCACCGTCTTCAGTTCCTCATTAGAGATTTATGACTAAAAATCACCAGTCTATTTTTCCCTGGAGGACCAGGGATTTGCCTCATGTAGATGACAGTCCCCCCATAACAGAGTGTAGAAAGGAGAGAGCTTGCTAATGCTGTTTTCAGAAGATGGTTGGGCCCTCAGTTACGTGGCATGGCTGTTTGCATCTTAGCTACATAATTTGGTATCACTGTAAATAGAGCAGCCACGTCATCAAAGGACTCACAGTCATTTTCACAAAATGAGAGATGACCGCTGTACTAGGAAAGGGGGTGCCGCATAATGTGGGTGAAAAAAAAAACCAGGAAGCTGGGCATCTGAAATCCTAATGCTTTGCTAATTCCCCTGGCCTTTGCGAAATGTTTGAGTTTCACTGGTGATCAGTTTTCACATCAGAAAAATGAAGCAGGGATGTTGTGAGGCTCAAGTGCTTTATGAAGCTAACACTAAAGGTACTTTCCAGTACAGATTCCAGAAAAACCAAAGCCACCAGCCTAAACGATAAGGGTGAAGGACGGNCCTGGCCTTTGCGAAATGTTTGAGTTTCACTGGTGATCAGTTTTCACATCAGAAAAATGAAGCAGGGATGTTGTGAGGCTCAAGTGCTTTATGAAGCTAACACTAAAGGTACTTTCCAGTACAGATTCCAGAAAAACCAAAGCCACCAGCCTAAACGATAAGGGTGAAGGACGGACTTGTTGATACCAGCTTAGTGAAGTCTACCAAGTCCTTTCTTTTTTTATGTGGTAGCAATTGACTGTACTTGGCCACTAATAATCCTTTGGGCTATTGCTTCTTATTCATATTCATGGGGAGAACTGGCTGGCTTTCTATAGCTCTCTGAAACAGGAGGAATAACTGAAGCCCACAGCAAAAGTCATAGAATATCTCCTATACCCCCACCAAACAGTACCAATGAAAACAGACATGTGTTAACAAGGACATGGAATTTTCCTGCACTACAGATGGGCGCTAAACTGGTACAATCACCATGGAAAATAGTTTGAGATATATACTAACATTGAACATGCACATACCTTTTGGCCCAGCATCTCCTCTTAGGTATGTGCCCTATAGACATGCATATCTGTCAATGGACACGCTCTAAAATGTTCATAGCGGCACAATTTGTAATACTCCTGAACTGGAAGGCAGCCAAATACTCACAACAGTAGAACAGATAAATTTGGCTTGTTCCATACTAGAATGGGCATCCCAGGTTATGCTAGTGGTAAAAAATCTGCCTGCCAATGCAGGAGACGCAAGAGATGCGGGTTTGATCCCTAGGTCAAGAAGATCTCCTGGAGTAGAAAATGGCAACCCACTCCAGTATTCTTGCCTGGAGAATCCCACAGAGAAAGGAGCTTGGCGGGCTACAGTCCATGGAGTCATAAAGAGTCAGATACGACTGAAGTGACTTAGCATGCGCACATGACATGTACTTTCTGTGTGTGTGTTATGCTTCGTTAGAAAGCTTTAAAGAACACCAGCTCCTGTGTTTCATTGACTAGATCAGGGCCCCTTGTCCTTTCTTGAACACAGGCTGGCAAGGGGATGGCATCAGACTTTAGCAAGTGTGAGTGCCCCAGAAACTGGAGGGAAGCCCGTTCCCCAAGACTTAGCTCTTTAAGGGATTCCTTCCTTCTGTTAGGAAGATGTGGGGAATGAATGTCGGATAGGCAGTCAGCTATGTCCATGGCATCAAGGGTAAAGGGTAAAGACACATGAAGGACGATAGAAAGGGAAAGTGAAACTGCTCAGTCGTGTCTGACTCTTGGCGACCCCATGATACTGTAGCCTACCAGGCTCCTCCGTCCGTGGGATTTTCCAGGCAAGGGCACTGGGAATGGGTTGCCGTTTTCTTCTCCAGGGGATCTTCTCAACCCAGGGATTGAACCCGGGTCTCCCACATTACAGGTAGACGCTTTTACCGTCTGAGCCACCAGGGAAGTATATAGACAAGAATATAAAAGTATATAGGACAATAGACGTGACCCTTTAGAGCTAGACTCTCAGGGGATTTGTTGTTGGCCGTTTGGCTGGTCCATCCTTTGCTTCGCAGGTTATTACTTTACTTGTGTAAAAACAGGGGCCATCAAGTTGGGCTTGAGTTTTCCTGGCCAATGAAGTGATGCTCTGGGGCGTCCTCACCCAGGGGGCTTCTGGAAGCAACATTTATTTCATCCCTCGGTGGATTCTTCAGGACTCTGGGGCCGGCCCTCAGTCCTGCTGGCTTATTTTCACCACCACATTGAGAAGAACCTCGCTGAGTGAAGCCTTCACATTGACCAAGCTCTGGTCTACTGTGCAGAGTCAGAATGCCATTATTTAATTGACCAGTGTGGACCCTTGAGAACACAGGCAGTGGTGGGCATGGAGTCAGTGCTGGGGGACCTAATCAGATCAGGGCTGCTCAGAGCTGGAATCACCTGCAGGAGCTTTTGAACACGCCAAGGCCCAGGCCCCACCCTCAAGGATTCTGATTGAATCATCCTGGGCTGATCCTCAGCCACGATAGAGAGGCCATGTGTGTGAGGGCAAGGCTGACGAGCATCAAGCTGAGCGAGCCTGGAGCACACGCCTCCTTGGCAGGAGGGACTTGCCAACCGGACAGAAGTCTCGGGGTGTTAGCCGAGGCTCCCCCTCCCCTACTCAGAGCTCAGGGCCACGGCCCACGGTCACCTCTGCTGATTCTGCCTTCACCATGCTCCCAGGCTGACTCACCCTCCTTTTTGGATTGAAACATCTGGTCAGTTTGCAGTCAGGTTTAAAGGTCTGAGAACGATTTTTTTTTTCCCACTTACGGCAAACCTGCCTATCTTCACGCTGTCCCTTGGGTCCTGATGTGAATATTCATGTTTCAGCGGCTGACCTTCTCCTTGTTTTCAGCTTACCTGAGGCAACTCTTGACTGTTGCGCACTGATGTCTCTGTCTTTTGCTTGTTTTTGATGAGAGGAAATGATAAGCGTCGCTGATGAAACCTGTGTTGTTAGAACCAGCTTCTCTAGCGCCATCATTTCAAAGGTGGAAAGATCATTTCATGAAGCTTACACGCTGGAGAGCTTAGAAATGGGTACAAATCTGGCTCCGTGGGGGGAGGCTGGCACTGTTGTTGTCTCTTTGGGACAAGATACAGGTGCGCAGATGGACGTGTGAGCCGCCAGCAGTGATGCCAGAGCAAGTCAGCGACCCCTGGGTGCCTCCCCACCACTGTCTTGGTGGGACACCCCCAGGGAGCATCCCTCCCCCATGGCCCTCCCCTCCCTGCTCTGGGATCCACCTTGTCAGTCACCCCCCTGTTCTAAGGTCTACACTCCCCCACTCTGACTCCCTCCCTCTGCCTGGCTCCTTTGGGAGCAACCACCCAACCCTCTCCAGCATATACTGGTCTGGCTTCCACCCCCCGCCCCACGCCTCCTGTTGTTCTATAAATGGGTTAAAGGTGGTCCCGGCAAGTTGGCCCCCATGCTGTTTGTTTCTTCACTTATTTCACAGGAGGCCCCTGACTGCCTCCCACTGGCACCCAACTCAAATGCTCACAATTTAAATAGAGCCCAAAGAAGCACGGCCTCCCCAGGTGGCACAGGGGATAAAGCACCCACCTGCCAATGCAGGAGACATAAGAGATGTGGGTTCAATCCCTGGGTTGGGAAGATGCCTTGGAGGAAGGCATGGCAACATGTCCAGTATTCTTGCCTGGAGAATCCCATGGACAGAGGAGCCTGGGGTCACTGTCAGATATGACTGATGCAACTCAGCACACACACGAATAAGCATACTTTGAGCCTTTCAGAGTCCTTGCGTTGGACACCTATGAAACTGCACCCAGCATCTGCTAGTCACTGAGACAGCATCGCTGTGACAGACCCCATGGCTATAAAGACCATAAATCATGTTCCCCTTTGGGAGCCACCCCCTTGGGGTCTGTGAGCAACACCATGGGACACACGGACCCCCTCCCTCCTCCCCCTCTCCTTTGGGAGTTCCCTGCCCCCTCTCTCCCTGCTGCATAGTAGTCTGGGGCCGGGAGTTGGGGGGACGAGGGGTGGGGGCATCCTCCTGCTAAGAGGGGCCTCCCCTCGTGCAGTCTGTCCAAGCGTCACCCAGCAAAGCTTGTTGTGCAACACTGCCACCTCGTGGTCCTGCCTCTTCCTCCATCAGCCCCAAAACCCGGGAACTCGCCTCACCTGTCCTGGAGCCACCCTAGCCCAGGTCACCGGGGACCTCGGAGCATCAGTCCAGTGGCCCCTTCCAGGCCCTCGCCCAGTGCGATCCTGAAGGATTTGCCCCTGGGGCTGGGACTCTCTCAGAGCTCCTTGGTCCTTCCAGGGGCCCCAAAGATGCCCTTCCCTCACATTCTCTGGGCTTCCCTTGTGGCTCAGCTGGTAAAGAATCTGCCTGCAATGCGGGAGACCTGGGTTCGATCCCTGGGTCGGGAAGATCCCCTGGAGAGGGGAAAGGCTCCCCACTCCAGTATTCTGGCCTGGAGAATCCCATGGACTGTATAGTCCGTGGAGTCACAAAGAGTCGGACGCGACTGAGCGGCTTTCACTTTCTTTCACGTCCTCTTCTGACACCTTGTCCTCCACATGGTCTCACGCATCTTAGGCAAAGTCTCTTCCTGTTTACTGTCTGAGCTCAGAATGGACCCGATTTTTCCTCAAGGCCATGGCACTGTGATTAACGGTGCTAAGCATCTCTGGAAATTACCATTTATTGCTTCAGACCACTCTCAGGTGGGTGACCCTCTTTCCGCCAATGCAGCACCAATGTGTGAATTGAGTAACACTGGATCCTATGACCCAGGCATTAGCAGCTCTTCGCTGCCCGTTGGGCAGCTTTCCAGGTCGGAAGGAGATGGTGAGTGTGGGTCCCAGAGGCTTGATGTGGGGTCAGACCTTTGTCCCTTAGGGACCCCTGATTAGGGCTGGGTGATCTGCTCCTGGTTATTCCCTGACTTCTGAAGGTTCCTGGACTTTATCTTGGCCTGGGGACAGTGTCTTGATCCCAGCTCAGAAACAGGGACATTTGAGGGTGTTTTCTGCTATAAAGTACAGAATATAGAACACTCAGGTGGGAGTCAAGATATAAATTCAAGTCCCGAGCCACACATTTTAACCTTGCTGTTAGACTGGTCACTATGAGAGAACACCATGTCATACCTGCTCTCCCTGCCAACCAGCCAGGCAGGAGGGAGACTGGCAGCAAGGGCAGCCTTCTATCAGCCTTGCTTGACCCCAGGAGGACGTGAGTGTCCTGCTTCCCTGGAATGAGGTCCCGGATGGGAATGGAGGTGCCTGTTGGTTGTCGCCTTCCCCGCCTCTGCCTGTGAACCATCACAGTGGGGCTCTGATGCATGCCTTCCAGTTTTCAGTGTTTGTTTTTGCAGTTAAGACTTTGGTTTGGTTTCTCTATCTCTGGCTGCTACAGACTGTTCCAGGAATGGCACGTTGACTTCCAGGGGGTCTAAAGAAGGGATTTAGAGGGATTTCTTAATAGGGCAAGGACCACACGTTGAGTTATGAATAACACTGAACAGGGATCTGGAGTTTATTTTAAATGAAGGCTCATATGCTCTTTATTCTTTGAAGGGGAATCATGGGATCTGAGAATACTCAATGTTCAGTTCAGGTCAGTCGCTCAGTCGTGTCCGACTCTATGCGACCCCATGAATTGCAGCACGCCAGGCCTCCCTGTCCATCACCAACTCCTGGAGTTCACTCAAACTCACATACATCGAGTTGGTGATGCCATCCAGCCATCTCATCCTCTGTCGTCCCCTTTTCCTCCTGCCCCCAGTCCCTCCCAGCATCGGAGTCTTTTCCAATGAGTCAACTCTTCACATGAGGTGGCCAAAGTACTGGAGTTTCAGCTTTAGCATCATTCCTTCCAAAGAAGGAATGACCCAGGGCTAATCTCCTTTAGAATGGACTGGTTGGATCTCCTTGCAGTCCAAGGGACTCTCAAGAGTCTCCTCCAACGGGACCTTAATTGCATTGGCAGAACTTTTTCCCCTTCAGTGTCCATAAATATGGTAATCTCTCTGCCTGTGTCAACTTAAAAGGCACTCTAAAAATGAGGATGTTCCTGTCTCTAGACACATTTCGGCTCCCTGTAACTTTCATTAGAAGGTCCTGGTCTTGCTCTCAGGGGCCCAGATGGGCCTGCATCTTGGATTACTCAGCAGCCCTTGGGGACATTTTCAGGCAGCTTTGGCAGTGTCCCTCAGTATTCGTCTTCTTTTTCCAATTTATAAACATCCTTCAGATGATGCAGTCCTTCAGGTGACATCGTTTCCTGATGTCTGTACCATACGGGTTATTGTTTTCTGGCCTCTCCCTGTCTGTCTTTAGAATTTAGATTCTTTCTGTACCCCAAGTGATATGATTTCAAGTTATATTGTGTAGTGCAAGAAGGGAAATTATTGGCATTTGACTGAAAAGTCCAGTGACAGATGCAACTTAGCCCAGCTAAATTTAAGGACTCAGAAATGTCACAGGGGCTCACTTTTTCTCTTTTCTTGTAGCTTTGGTTTCCTCTTGGCCAAGCTCTTCCCAACAGAGAGCAAAGGCAGCCATAGCTGCCGCAGATTCTCACGCCCCCAGCTGGGATGCGTCAGTGAATGCGCGGGCAGTCCTCATTCGTGTTTCAGGTGTGCGACTGTGCTGGAGGGAAGTCCAGAACGCCTTGAACTGGCTGCTTGCTTCTGTCTGCACCAGGACTCAATAGTGAGCTGCTATGTGCTTCTCAGAGCTCTTCCTGGTGGTTCACCCCAGCTCCGTTTCTATGTGCCTCTTAATGTGAGCAGTGCTATGACCCACGCAGCAGAGTTTTGTTTTTTTTTCTTTAATGCTACATCTTGCCCTGAACCAAGAAGAAAAGAGGAAGATATTTGCTTCCTGGAAAGCAGAGCAGGTGTTAAGCACCCCAGTTATTCTCCGGGAGCCCGTCTTTCAGCTGCAGTGATGACTCAGCCCATGCAGCAGAAAGAGCATCATCTGCAAGGGGGGAACAGGCCTCCCATCTGGGGCAGGACGTCCAAGGCTTGAAGCGTGCTTTGTCCCTGAAACAGGAACCCTGGGGCTCTGGATTTGTTTCCAGGGCCACTGTGACAAAGTACCATGAAATGGGGGCCTAAGCAACAGACATTTATGGTCTCATAGTTCTGGAGGTCAGGATTCTGAGAACAAGATGTCAGCAGGTTTATTTCTTCTGAGGGCTATGAGGGAGAACCTATTCCAGGCCTTTCTCCTAGACTCTGGGGGCCCCGCAGGTCCCTGGGCTCACAGATGGCTGTCTGTCTATCATCCAAATTTCCCTCTATTAAGAAGACACTAGTTCTATTGGGCCAGGGCCCACTCTGACTTTCATCTTAACTTGATCATCTGCAAAGACCCTATTTTCAAATAAGGCCACAGTTCCAGGCACCGGTGGTTAGAACTCCAGCATCTCTTGTGGACTTAGGTTCCTCCCTGCATGTACTTTCTAAACCAGCAGCGGAATGTTTGGTGAGCAAGAGTCAGGAGGACTGAGTCCTGACTTGGAGCCATTGGTGCTATCTTGAACTCAGGTCTGCACGTCTTGTGGAACCATCTCAGAGTCCCCTGGCTCTAAAACCAAGACAGCTGTGGGTCTGAAGGGGGTACCCCAGGGACAGTCTCCCCAGAAGACATGTCTGCAGTCTTCTCTGCAACCTGAGCTGCCTGAGGCTTATCAGGTTCAAGTTGGGAAAGGGGTATGTGTGTGTGTGCGCACGCATGTGCATATGTGTATGCATGTGCACATGTGAATAGCATGTGTGCATGTGTCTGTGTGCACGTGCATGTGAACGTGCATGTGCACACATGTGTACGTGTTCATCCTTGTGTACATATGTGTGCACAGGCGCACGTGCATGCATGTGTGTGCTAAACCTGGGAAAGTCTCAGGAAAACCAGGAGAGTCTTCCAGCTAGAAGCCCTCCCATCTCCAAGGGCTGCAGTTGCTGTCCTGCAGCCCTCCTCCCTTTCCTCACATGGGAAGGTGTCTCCTTTTCTTTAAAACTCTTAGAAAACGCGCTAGTGCAGCACCAGTCGTCTGACAAATCCAGTGGTGTCATTTGCTCAGTACCTGTCGGGCTGTGTCTCTACCAGGCTGGTGTCAGGCCTGGGGAGCTGAGAACCAAGAAAGGCCACGGGAGATGGTGGGGGATGCAGTGGTCAAACGCTGAGAATGAAAGGTGCGCACGCTCAGTGCAGGCTCTCAGTCATGTCCGGCTCTTTGCGACACCAGAGACTGTAGCCCACCGGGCTCCTCTCTCCATGAAATTCTCCAGGCAAGAATACTGGAGTGGGTTGCTATTTCCTTCTTTAGGGATCTTCCCAACTTGCATCTCTTGCATCTTCCTGCATTGGTAGGCAGACTCTTTACCGCTGAGCCATTAGTCTAACAGATTGGGACTGATGCTGAAAAACTCTCCGACTACCAAAACGAGAGAAAGCGAAGGGTGTGGTGTACTGGACACTAATTCCTCATAAGCAGGGGCACCTGGGGGCCCTGAGTCAGGGCTGTGCTGAGCTGCATGTGTGGGATCAGGACTGGGCCCAAGCAGGCTCACTAGTCTTCATTTTTGGAAATACCAACAGGTATTGAGGCAAAACAGTGCATTTGTTTTAATGGTCTCTTAGAGGAGAGAATGAGATAATATATGTAAACTCTTTAGCATGGTAGGAAACTTAAAAGTGAGTCTGAAAGTTCTGTGCAGTTACCTTACCTTTCGAGATGAAGAAAAGAGTTGAAGCAAACATGTTTGTTTGTGGACTTTAAGACTACGGGAGCTACACTCCAAGGAGGGTACCCCAGAGAGCCTCTTTTCCCAGGATGCATGCTCTTTTGTTGTCCTTTGCCCTGGGACCCAGGCAGGCTCTGGCTCTCTTTTCACCAATAGAAGGTGGTGGTAGAGATGCTGAATGATGCCTGAGAGTAGGTCACTGCAGCCCTGCAGCTTCAGCTTAGGTGTCTTAGAGCATCTGTCCCAGGAGAAACCAGCCACCATGTGTGAAGTCCGGCTTCCCTGAGACCGTGAGGGGCCCAAGCCAGCCACGTGGAGAAGCCACAGGGAGGAAGGAACACTGCCTGGCCAGCCCCCAGCGTTCTAGCCAGCCTAGCTCAGGCACCAGACATGCCTCCAGCAGAGCGGAGATGAGCCACCATGTGACTGCAGCCCCAGATGTCATCTGAGTGCATTGTCAAGGGAGACTCCCAGCAAGCACCACCCAGCTGAGCTCAGTCAACACAGAGAACCACAGAGAGAACCACCTGCTGTCCCAAGTCACCGTAGGAGGCGCCATCTGCGATGGCTCCCACAGCCCCCTGCACCCTGGCAAGCTCCTCACCTCGTGAGTGCAGGGTGGACCTGTGGTCTGCTGATAAAGGAAGGATCAGAGCAAAGGTGATGCAATCGTGCTTGTGAGATTAGGTGACAGAAGACTGACTTCCATTGACCTCTCACTCTTTGATTCTCCTCACTTGCTCACTCGGAGGAAACAAAGCTACCAGGTTGTAAGCTGTCCTGTGGGGAGCCCCAGCTGACAAGGAACCGAGCGTGACCTCCAGATCCTGCCAACAATCACACTGTGAGCCTGGAGGCAGACCCTTCTCCAGTTGAGCCTAGAGAAGGCTTCCGCCACAGCTGACACCTTGCCTGCGGCCTG
>SJYX01003802.1:0-12434 GCA_006410675.1 Oreotragus oreotragus
GCGGAAAATCTCACAACACAACCTCGTCATTTTCAGAGGGTACACACAGCAGTTCTGGAGACCAGAGGGCGGCTCTGCCTGCAGTGAAGAACTGAAGGGATGGACAGGCCAAAGGCAGGCAGGAAGCGGGCTGCACACTCTCAAGAGACACCAGGAAAATATGACTCTGGGGAAATGAATGGTCTGTGTGTGGAAAGTGATGAAGCTGGAAGGCTGGCAAGAACCAGGTCCCATGAAGGACCCGCTATAGTGGGTATAAACACTGGACTTTTTGCTCCCTGTGGGAGGCTTTAGGCAGGCGAGAACACAATGAGGTCTCCACTGCAGAGAGCATACCTGCTCGGGGCGCAGAGGAGGGGCTGGGGAAGGCTGGGGGGCAGGAAACCAGTTTGGAAGGAAGGATAACGCAGACCTGGATGAAGGTGATGGCCACATACACAGGCAGCGTGGGTCGTTTTCAGAAGATTCGATGGCACAGTGAATTCAGATGGAGTATCCAACAGCGATGTTCCCATCTGGTTCAGGAAACGGACGGCGAAACATACAGCTTCAGTACGATGTGCTTGGTGTTAGAATGGTAATGCGGAATGCTGGGCGGGTGGTGGGATCATCAACTGAGAGAAGACAGCTGTGGTCCAGGCTGGGTGGGGGAGGGAAAGGGAGGGGGGCTGAGAAGGACCCACAAGAGAGGCAGAAGGAACAGCAGCCAGGGGAGAGGCATCAGGAGGAGTCTGCTCCTCCAGGGAGGACCAGCCAGCCTGGGATGGAGATTCCTGCTGCAGGGGGCAGTGGTCTTAACTTTCTTTCTTCTGATGGATCCAGAGCAGCTGGAACAGAGCTCAGTACACACTGGGACCCCAATAAATATTTGCTGAATGAGTGAGTGCATGAAGAGTCTATCAGATTTGGGGACGGGAAGGCCATAAAGTCATTATTTGATGAGTAAAATGTTGCAGAAAAGGAGGTGGCAGAAGCTGGCCATGGGATGAGCGCGAAACGTAGAGAGAAGGGGAGACAGGTCTGGACCGCTTGTTCCAGTGGCCAGGAGGTCAGGGAGGGATGGAAGAGTTCTGAAACCTCCGTGTGGTGAGCAGAAGGTCTACGGGAGGTGAAGTGACTGGATACGCAGAAAACAGGGGAGCTGGAAGGAATACATCTACTCAAGGGGGATCTCTTGAGGAAATGAGATCCAGGGCCACAGAAGAGGGGTGGCTGAGGGAGCACCGGCCGTGGGCAGCTCCACAAGATTGCTGCTGCCTCTGAAGTTCTGACACTTGTTCAGATCCGAGAAGATGCTCATTCAGTATGCCTTGAACTGATGTAATTCAAGGGGGAAACACGGAATCAAGAGGACTGGGGAGGATGTGGTGGGGAAGCAAAACCAAAATTATAACAACACCCCCGCACCGTCACGCTCAACAGGGCTGGGAAACGTTTTGGCCTGTCAGTCCCTTCCTCTGGCCCAGCACTGCATGGCCACCCTCTGAGGCCATCAGTTCACCTTCAGGCATGGCCCGAGAGGGAGAGGCAGGGCCGCCTGCATGGACTCACAGGAGGACAGCTGTTCTGCCAGTTCCAGGGGAATTGTTAGGGTGCTGGCCAGAGGACCACCAGGAGGCCTCCGACTTCCCATCATTCCATCGGCCTTCGCTGTCTCTGGTCGGAGTGATGGGGCTTGGAATCAGAACCCTCAGACACGCAGATAAGGTCTGGCTGAGGCCGGGGTCCACGTTCCCCACCATAGCCGCAGGCGGGATTCTGGGGCCTTCTCCTGGATCTTATAGTGGCCACACTGGGCTTTCTAACAGCTGGGTCAAGGAAAGCAAGAGAAGCGTGCATGTGTGTGCACATGCATGTAAAACAGGCTGGTAAGAAAGACACTCTCACTCCCCAGAAACATACCTCTGCTTAGAAGTGGGAAATCTGAAAAGGTAAAGAACATGTAAAGCTTTTAAAAATATAAAATCAACCACCAAATATTTACTGAGTGCATGCTCTGTGCAAGGCATGATGCTACTGGAGACAGAAAACTTTCTAAGATCCACTTCCTTCCCTCAAAGGCTCAGAGACCAAAACCAGGAGCTACAGGCTGTCATTCCAGTGCAACTCCTTAATTCCAGCAGTGGTAAAACTGACCGTCCTTTACTGAACATTTTCTGCCAGCTGGGCCAGGTTGAGGCGTTTTATGTGATTACCTCACGTAACCCTCAACAAGCTTGTAAGGAACAACAGTGAATGTGTGAGATCTCATTAAATGCTGGGTCCCGTGGTAAACAGCAAACAGGATCACCCCATTTAACCTTCTGTTGCAGAAACTCCTACTGCTACGATCACTGCCTCTACTATTACTTACTATCCTCCTACCATGTGCCAGGGATCGCTGTAAACACTTAACAGAAATTATCTCATTTAATCCTCCCACAAGCCCCATTATATATAAGAACAAGTGAGGCTCAAAGAGCTTAGGAGGGTTGCCCAGCGGCACACAACTAATAAGCCCCAGAAATGGGACTGGAACCCCAGATCCATCAGACTATGACATGTGGACTCTTAGCCACATGCACCCCTGAACAATGAGCCTGAAAACTAACGACGGAGATTCTGTCGTGCGCGAAGAGTTATTTGTGAGACAACAAGAAAAGATGCCGTGAATCAGGACATGGCGAGACAAAGGACAAGGGGGGGGTCCTTCTACTCTCTGGGGCAGAGACTGTGGCTTTATTCATCTTTACACCCTGAGGGTCCGTGGTACAAAGGAGCAACTCCGTAAATATCAGCAAGTGCTCTGGGCTTGCAGCCTATGGATCTCCTTGGGGAAGACTCCTGGGAAGGGGTGAGCTCAGCCAGAAAGATGTACAGATTGTGGATAAGCAGAGGGGAGGGGTGAGGGTGAGAAGAGACACAACTGTGGTGAGACAGTGCGGGAGGACCCAGATGCAGCGAGCTAGCTCAGTGCACCAGGGCGGCTTGGGTGGGGTGGGGTGGGGAGGTGGATCTACTGTGAGGGGTGGCTTCGGAGGGATCTACTGTGTGGGGCGGCTTTGGAGAGCATCTGTGTGGGCAAATTTGGGGGCATCTACTATATTGGGCAACTTTGGGGGGCATCTACTATGTGGGTCAATTCAGATCAGCTGAATACCATGTGTTTCAAAGAAGCAAAAGGAAGGGAAATCTGGCCCTCAGACCCCTTAACATTTGCATTCATTCATTCAAGCATTCATTCATTTATTCTAAAAGCAACCTGGCTCCAAAGTCGACTTTTTACCTACTGAATTCATCCATGGGATGCTGTCCACTCCCGCATCATGGGCATTTCAACATCTTGCTTCCCCAAAGAGCCAGGCACAGATGAAAAAATAATTGCTTCCCTCAATTAGGGAGGCAACGCTGTCACATAAAAATCTGAACTCTACTTCTAGACACAAAACTTGAGAGACCATCCTGCATTTCAGTTTGCCAATTAAGTTTTATCAGTTATTTAATGGTCTAGTGAGTTTGAGCTTCTCCACGTGAAAACATCAAGGAAGTGATTTCCTGTTGGATACCAATATTCCAAGGCCAGTGGTTAACTGGACACATGATAAGAATCCCATATACGTTCCACTGGAGCCTCCTCTTGGTCCCAGAAGGCCGAGGGTGCAGAGCAGGAAATGGGTTGAAGTGGTACTTGAGAATTATCTGAACTGGTTCAGGAGCCAGGGCGATCCTGGTCTCCCCAGAGATCAATCAGGGTAGTCAGTAGCTTACAGTAAATGTGTTCCAGGATTTGAATTATTGCAATCAGGAAACATCTGCCCCAAAAAGCTGTCATCAGAGTTTGCAGTATTTCAGGAGTACCAGTGTCCCTTTGCCCCCCTTTCCAACTGCCTGCGGGCATAAAGGAGGCAGGATTCAAACAGGAGATAGAAGAGAATGTGCAAGTGCTACTGGTCTGGCTGAGTCTCCATCCTGCCCTGGGACCCAGAGCAAAGGGCGTGACGACCTTTACCGAGTGCATCAGTCGGCTCTTGGAGCCCTGGCTTCATCTGAATCCACAGGAGGTGAGAGGACACCAGGAGGTGCCACTGCCTGGCACCCTCACCCCGGGTGACATGGCAGTGACTCGATCACATATCAAAGGTCCAGCCCCCTCCTTCAGCCACAGCTCCCACGGCCACCAGCTCTCCCTCTTCCTCCCTCTCTCCCTCACAGCACAACTTCTGCACCGGCTCCATCCTCCGTCTCTTCAGATTTGGGGCCACCTTCCAAGATCGAAAGCCCTGGGGCGGTTTACCATGTCTTGTCCATTTCCCCTCATCCTCTCTGTCTCCACCTGCGTTAACAGCACCTTCAATCACCTCATCTGTTTCCACTGAGACCTGGACTGAAACTGTTATGCTCTTCAAATAAAAGGCATACTACTAATACCACGTGGCAATAATTAACCTCATCAATACAACTGCTGGCAACAGGGCACATCACATCGCTGAATCCTCTCCCATCTGTGTATGCTGGGAGCATTACCAGGAAACTAGCGGGAAGGCGGACAGACGCCTGCTCCGAGTTCCGATGACCAGCGATGCTGACAACCAGCAGAAACCACTTCCCCTGGGCAAGATGCCTTGGGACTGGCTTCTCACACACTCTCGTCAACACAAGCCCCCGCTTCAGACCAGTGACCTGCGTGTTCAGGGGCCTTTTCCGAGGACACCACTGCCCTCAGGCTGCAGGAGGGAACCCCAAGCTTGGCTTCAGGAAAATTTGATCACAGAGCTTCCAGCACTGATTTTGGAAAGTCACATCCACTCTGGAGACTGACTTTATACTGACAAATAACAGCTTTGAAATAATAATTCCATCTGCTCCAGCAGGCAAGTAAAAGGCTCTCGGCCTGTTTAGGCTCCAAGTGGGTGGAAAGGGTAAGCCAGGAAGACCTCAGCCCAGCAGCTCCTCAGACATGGGGGGATTTTTTCCCTTTTCCTTTTCAGGGAAAGGAGGCCTGGGAGGTGGTGGGGAAGAGAGAGCCTGCAGACAAACCGGGCCTCAGCTCTGGGACATCCTTCCACCTTTTCCTCCAGCTGAGCAGCCTGGGGGCAAGCTGTCTGCCAAGCTTCCCCGTGTAAACACTCCGGCACCAGCTGGGGTTTGGAATCCGCTGAGTCTCTGCCAGCTGGCAACCTGGAGATGGGCCGGATTAAAGGAATGCATAATGAGTGGAGGGGTGGGAGGCAGGGGCTGTATTTACCCAGAGGGGGTCTGCAGGGGTCACTAAGGCTCTGACTAAAGGCAGCTCTGGAAGGGGAAAAATCCGAAGAGGAAAGGGGTTGTATAGTGCCCAAGTGTCCTGCTGCGCCCCACCCAATGGCCCAGGGCTGTTATGCTCATTTATTTTTTCCCTTTCACAAACTGGCTTCTTTGTCCCCATCTCAGTCCCCCCACCCCTTCCACATCTCCTGCGCAAGTTACATGCGGCCCTTTGAAAGTTCTGCAGCTGGCTGCTCCAGAAGGCTCGGCACGACCAGCCAGCACGACATTCGATCCTCTGTGATCCCGATTTGGGAACGTTAACACGGAAACTCAAGCCACGTGCTGACAAGCAGGCCCCGGGCCACACCGGGCCCCAGCCTCAAATACGGAGACTTCGGGCTCCCCCAGGTGAAGTCCAGAAGGCAAGGATTCAGAGGAGATGGACCGCTGGGTGGGACCACAAGACCCTCATGTCCTTCAGCCGCCTGGCAGAGGGTGCGGGGGACAAGAAGTGACCCAAGTCCAAAGTCCTGGGGGGCACTGGGGGACACACCTGACAGGAAGCCGCCTGCAGCCCTCCTGTGTGCGCACACGCTCAGCCATGTCCGATCCTTTGCGAACCCACAGACTGTAGCCCGCCAGGCTCCTCTGGCCATGGGATACTCCAGGCAAGAATACTGGAGTCGGTTGCAGTTCCCTCCTCCAGGGGATCTTCCCGACCCAGGGGATCTTCCCGACCCAGGGAAGCAGCCCTCCGTGAAGCACCTGTAAATATCTAACCCTGACGTGATATTTATCACTAAGCAGAAGAGGCAGGCAGCCCTGCAGAACACAAGGAAAACAGCACCCGGAGGACGCAGCTGACTGTTCTTAGAAGCTCAGCCACAAAGCGGCTGTGGAGCCTCAGGCTACAAGCCACCGCCCACAAGGCCTGGGGAGTCACCTCTTCCAAAGGGTTTTTCCCTGCAGTCCCTTTGCTCCCTTGGATTCCTCCACACACAGATGCTTCCAGGACAGAGACTCACTCCCAGGTTCAGAGTTCAAGGCTCGGCCCTTGTTGGTCCTTTAGAAATCCTGCCCCAGTGGCTGCCTTGAAGCCAGTGACATTCAAATCTACTTTTCCTACTCAGATCTTTCTCCTGGGGGACGTTCCTGCATCTTTACCTAAACAGCATGCCACTGACCCCATTCGGCATGCCAAAACTCACACTACGCATCTTTATTTCAAAAGCTGGTACCCAAGAGACATGCCCATATCTGCCCATGTCCCAGGCTGCAGTCAAGGACTCCCACGGCCCTTACAGTCACCTGTTGGCTTTATTATGTAATTAAATCCACTATTTCCGCTCACACCCTCATCTCTCACCAGCCTACAGAAGAGGGTTCTAACCGGAGTCTCTGCCTCAGGACTGTCTTCCTTTCTCTTCTCTGGCCATCCTAGCCAGAAGAGCCACGCTCTTCCAAGCTCCCCACTGCTTACAGGAAAACGTCTAACCCTTCCATCTGACATTCCTGATCCGCCTTCCCTCTCTGCCCTTGATTACCACAACTCCCCAAACTCAGTACAATAGCCCTGGAGAGAGAATATTCTAGAATATCACTGCATGCGATACTCTCCAAGGGCAACAAATATGTTTGGGGTGCAGGTATACAAGACTCATTATGCTCCATTAAAGGCTCTGATAAGTCCTGCAGCAAAGAAACCTGTTTAGCCTATCATTTCCCCAGCCTACTCAGCCTAGAAACTTCTGCAGCGTTTCATCTATTAACGGCTCCCTTCAGTTCTCTGCACGACTTCTCTTGCCTGGAAGATCAGCCCTCCATTCTGCCTTCCATTTGTGTCTCTGCCTCGATTTCCCTTCGAGGGCCAGCTCTGGCCGCCCCTTCCCCAGACTCCCCCTCCTGCCATCCGTGCCCACACTGCTTCCTTGCCTCACCCCGAAGCCCATGCTGCCTACGGGCCTTCCTGAGATGCAGGGGAGCACGGCAGTGAAGAGCCTGGGTTCTGAACTCAGAAAGATGGTGTTAAATCCCAGTCCTGCCTTCGGACTCTGCTGGAGCTGCTTGGAGTGCTCCGTGTATGGAGAGACAACAGGACGGACTGAAGAGAGCTGCCAACAGGGTCAGCGCGATCAGAAGAGCTGATCCAGCACAAGGCTAGGCACGTCACACACTCAGTAAGTCATCATCAGCCATTTTTCTTCCAATCTGTTACTGGTGCTTTGCCATTTATCATTTTCCGTGTATCTTTTTGATAGGAACCCACAGAAAGCCTCAAGGCTGTTCCTTCTCCCACTCGTCCATCTACACAATCAGGTTTAACAAATAATGGGTTGATGCGGTGGCTGAGTGGTAAAGAATCCACCTGCCAATGCACGAGACACAGGAGACTCGGGTTCGCGCCCTGGGTTGGGAAAATCCCCCGGAGGGGGAAAGGGCCACAGTATTTTTGCCTGGAAATCCCATGGACAGAGGAGCTTGGTGGGCTACAGTCCACGGGGTCACAAAGAGTCGGACACGATTAAGCGACGGAGCATGCACAAGGCCACCGTCACAAATGGCAGGTGAGTACACACCTGGGCAGGGAAGTGGAGTCGGCAGCCCCAGGCTATTAGCACTGAGCAAGGCGCTGTGGGTCCAAAGATTGTTCAAGCAGTCAAGACCCATACCTTCACTGAACCCCTCCCCCAGAGGGTACCATCCAGCCCTGCCCCCACCACCCGTCCACCCACTACAGCCCTGGAAGGGTAAGGAGGTGCTCGGGAAACCAAGGGGGGTGGGTCTCACCCCACAATGGACAGGGTGGCCGGCTTCCACAGCCCCGCACTGGGCCACGATGGCCTGCCGTGTTAGGGTTTAACTTGAAATTTTCAATTGCTGCTTCTAAAAGCTTAAATTTTCACCACAGGCCCTTTCATTCATGTTCATGTGACTTGCTCGGTTAATAACTGAAACTGAGAAGTTTCATTTCCACTTCTGGTCCACCCTAACTTGCGTTTTTCCTGATGTGTCTGTAGTCATGTCTCTGAATGGCTTGAAACACCCCCGTTTCACCCTCTGAACCTCTCCTGAAAAGGCTTCAGAAAGATTTCCCTGGTGATCCAGTGGCTAAGACTCTACACTCCCAATGCTGGGGACTCAGCTTCAATCCCTGATAGGGGAACTAGATCCCACACGCTACAACTAAAGATCTGGAGTAGCCAAATAAATATTTTCTTTAAAATAAAAAAGGCTTCAGAAAAGCAAACTCTTATTTACATCAGGTGGGAATGACGTCTCTAAAATCCAGGGCGTGACCTTATGTCTACAGCATCTGGAGCTCCCTCTCCAGCTCCCCCACCCAACACACCCGAATTCCCACTCCACCTCCAGCTGCTTTCCCCATTCTCCTCTCTCCATTCATCCTTCCTGTTCTCCAAGCAACAGGCTCTGCACCAATCCAAACTTTCCATCTTTCCATCTCCAAAATGGTAACAGCCTTAATGTGCCTTTTCTGCTTAGCAAAACTATATTTCGTTGAAAAAAACACATGTATGATACATAGAAGCATGGAAAAAATTAAATTACAGTTGTGCCACACATAGAAAACAAAAACCATCGACTGTATCTTGATAATTATCCTTACCGCTGTCTTTTTATAAAAATAACACAAATCCAAGTTTTTAGAGAGGACCACACTGACATTACATTCTATAACCTGATTTTAAAAGAAACACTCACCCATAGGTGTGGACAGCCTTCTGTGACATTGCATATAGATTTATGTCACTGTTTTCAACTAATCTAACCAATCCCTTACTGGCAGGCATTCAGAAACAACCTCAACTTTTAAAAATGCTAACATCTCAAAATATTTGGATACACCATTGCCTGGGGGGAAAGGTCAGAATGTGGTCTGTGCATTTCTATTACAATCATGAAAAACCACAGTATCCAGGTGTCTCACTGGTAAAGAATCTGCCTGCCAATGCAGGAGACACAGGAGATGCGAGTTCGATCCCTGGGTCAGGAAGATCCCCTGGAGTAAGAAATGGCAACCCACTCTGGTATTCATGGACAGGGGAGCCTGGCAGGTTACAGTCCATGGGGTCACAAAGAGTCGGACATGACTAAGCTCGCACGTACACTAGGCAAACAGAGTAAACCTTAAATCAACTGTGCTAACCGGGAGGGCGCGAAGAAATCTGTTCATAAGAGTGGCACTCAGACAGCAAAGAAAGTCATTCAATAAAAACAATTGGTAAAATGCAAATACCATATGATCTTTAAAAACGCTATGATGGGCTGTGCATGGGTGCTCAGCAGCTAAGTTGTGTCTGACTCTTTGGGACCCTACGGACAGCTGTCAGTGGGGTTCTCTAGGCAAGAATACTGGAGGGGGTTGCTCTGTCCTTCTCCAGGGCATCTTCCCGACCCAGGGATGAAACTCGGGTCTCCTGCACTAGCAGGCAGATTGCCCGCACCACAGTATAACATAGTTCAAGCGGCAGATCTCCACTTCATTGGACCACAGAGTTTTCTTCCCAGGGGGAGAAGGAGACAGTGGTCTGAAGTCATAGGATCTTTGAGAAGGGGAAGAGGTGAGAGGTAATTCTGAGGCTTGATCACTTGAGGGAGCCCAGTGAACCATGGGCTGGGGGCTCAGAGCCCATCAAGGAGAAAACCTCAGCAAACGTACCCCATTTCCACCTTTCTTAGCAGTCTTGGTGGCCCAGGCAGCAAACAGTGTGTCTGGTGTGGCGTGGATACATCAGGACGATATAGAAATACATACGAAAATGAGAGACAACAGAAAAGCAGCTGCCTAATGATGGCTTGTGATGGTCACAGAATTCATTAGTATTCATGAATAATAAACATCGATGGAGTCCTTGATATCAAGCTCTGTGAAAATGCTATATGTACATGCACTATTAGCTCACAAAAAACTCAACGAGATAAGCACAATTATTTTTATTCCCATTTTACTGAGCTTATGTGGGGCACAGTTGAGGATCTTAAATTAGTGAAATGGAGGAGCTGGTAAAGAACCCGGCAGTGTGAAAGCAATGCCTGCACTCCCAAGCTATACATGCTCTGGGGTATGTACAAGCCCGGCACGACCTGGCAACATGATGTTGGGAAACAGGGTGCCCACCCGGATGGCAAGGGCAGCCAAGCCTCACACCAGCAGTCTGTTTTCCAGGAGAAGGAGAGCCTGGGAGTGAACCACCCTAATAAACCTGCACAAGAACACCACGACTGCCTTTCACTTCCCTGAGGTCTCCATGGAAATGCACAGAACCAGTTGCACCCTGGAGCCAGGCCTCTCCGATCTGTTTGGTTTTACACATGCCCCTCGTCTGGGACTTTGGCCACGTCACCATGTTCTTTTTTTTTTTTTTAAGCAGTAAAGTGGAGCGAAGGCACTTGGGACTAATCACAGCTGAAAGACCATCTATTTAGCTTCAGCGTGCTGGGCGGAAGGACAAGGAGGCTATATTTGGGCAAACCGTTGATGGGGGCTTCGGTGGAGCACCGGCTTGGGTGGCAGCGCCCTTCTCCCACCCGCGCCTGCCCCCACCCAAGCCTCGTGGCTTATCCCTGAGGGTTCCCAGGAGCAGAGGCGGCACCACCACTCCAGGAAGTGATGCGGTGAGAAAACCAGCACGGAGCCAACAGGAAGCCAGGAGGGAGGCCTGCAGCACGAGGTGGTAACGTGGCCCCCTCCCCAGGTGCAGAAGCCCCCCAGCGATCGAGCTCAAACAGAGCCTCTCACAACTCTGGCCACGATGAACTGTAACCACTGGTTTTCCTATCCCTTCCCCACATGAGTCTCAATCATCTCCAGGTCCCTGGCACCTTCAATCAGCAGGGGCTCAATAAATATCTGAGCTTCCCTGGTGACTGAACAGTACAGAATCTGTCTCCCAATGCAGGAGACCTGGGTTTGACCCAGGGCAGGGAGATCCCAGATCGGGAAGATCCCCTGGAGGAGAAAATGGCAATCTATTCCAGTATTCTTGCCTGGAGACCCCGTGGACAGAGGAGCCTGGGGGGCTACAGTCCATGGGGTCTCGAGAGTCGGACACAACTTAGCAACTAAACAACAGTGACAAATTTAAAAGAGTTCTGGTGATGGTTGTACAACAAAGGGAATGTCCTTAATGCTACGGAACTGTACACTTAAATGGTAATATCAGGGTAGGGGGTTATATGAAGTCATGCATGTGAAACTTCTGAAAATTGTAAAGGACTATGGAATTTAAAGAACCTTCCATTCAATTTAAAAAATTAAAAATTGTAAATGGTAAGATACTAACTAGTATGTTATGTATAGTGAAAGTGAAGTCGCTCAGTTGTGTCCTACTCTTTGCGACCCCGTGGACTGTAGCCCACCAGGCTCCTCCGTCCATGGGATTCTCCAGGCAAGAGTACTGGAGTGGGTTGCCATTTCCTTCTCCAGGGGATGTTCCTGACCCAGGGATCGAACCCAGGTCTCCTGCATTGCAGGCAGATGCTTTAACCTCTGAGCCACCAGGGAAGCCCATGTTGTGTATATTTTACCACAATTTAAAAAAAAAATAACACGTATCGCAGAAAAATAATGGTGGTGACACTCAGATACTTTTAATACCCATTGTATGACATGTGGCGTTGTGTGCATTGAATAATTTAACAAGTATGGGGTGGGTTTAACAAGGTAACAATTAACAGTGAACCACGATTTACTGAAACAAAATGTCACAGAGGGGGCCTAACAGGACACTCAGTAGGTCCTTCCAGGTATCCTAAAGCAGGAAGAGTCAATAAATGTGTAAGGGGTTAGAGACAAAGCCCCACATCCATCCAAGAAACCAGACTCTTCCCCACACACTTTCAAACCCAGACCTGAGAGCTGGCACTCCACCGGTCACAGGAGCGAGACCTGTCCACACACCTGCTTCACGCCCAGCTCCTGTAACAGGATGGGAGGGCGGCAGTCTACAGAGCAGACCTGTGTGTGTGTGCTCAGGGCTCTGCTCTGTCCAACTATGCGAGCCCATGGACTGGAGCCTGCCAGGCTCCCTCTGTCCATGGCATTTCCCAGGCAAGAATACTGGAGTGGGTTGCCACTTCCTCCTCCAAGAGATCTTCCCCAACTCAGGGATCGAACCCTCGTCTCCTGTGTCTCGGTAGACAGATTCTCGACCACAGAGCCTCCTGGGAAGCCCGGGCAAACCTGTGGA
>SJYX01003804.1:34277-44487 GCA_006410675.1 Oreotragus oreotragus
GTGACTGCAGCCATGAAATTAAAAGACGCTTACTCCTTGGAAGGAAAGTTATGACCAACCTAGACAGCATATTGAAAAACAGAGACATTACTTTGTCAACAAACGTCCATCTAGTCAAGGCTATGGTTTTTCCAGTGGTCATGTGTGGATGTGAGAGTTGGACTATAAAGAAAGCTGATCACTGAAGAATTGATGCTTTTGAACTGTGGTGTTGGAGAAGACTCTTGAGAGTCCCTTGGACTGCAAGGAGATCCATCCAGTCCATCCTAAAGATCAGTCCTGGGTGTTCATTGGAAGGACTGATGTTGAAGCTGAAACTCCAATACTTTGGCCATCTGATGTGAAGAGTGTACTCATTTGAAAAGATCCCGATGCTGGGAAAGATTGAGGGCAGGAGAATAAGGGGATGATGGTGAGATGGTTGAATAGCATCACCAACTCAATAGACATGGGTTTAGGTAAACTCTGGGTGTTGGTAATGGACAGGGAGGCCTGGCATGCTGCAGTTCATGGGGTCACAAAGAGTCAGACACAACTGAGTGACTAACCTGAACTGTACTGGCTGAATTAAATTATTGAAATTGTTAAATTTAAAAGATCAAGTGGCAACCAAGGACCTCTGCCATGGGCCACAGGAGCAAAGCTTGGCCAAGGGAGGAAGACCGCTTTCCAGGAGTCCTTGTACCCCTGTTGCAGTTCAGCTTTAAGTGTTGATGGAGACATAGGTAGCTGGGATGAGGCTGTCAGGGCCCAGTGGGGACTCTCTCCCCTGCTGGCTCTAAGGGAGCTGATCCAGTGTAACCCTCTGCCCATTATCAGCCTCAGTCTAGCCCACCTGGACTTGGTGGGCTCATGGGCTTCAGCCACGGGTCCAGCAGTCAGTCTTGTGCTCAACACTGTGGGTACCCAGCATAAGTCCCAGGTAAATAGGCCGCTGGTAACACAGTCAGGGCTCACCATCATAGATGGCTTCTGTGCCAGACTGGAGAAGACTCCATTTGGGGAGATAGCAGAGAGCCTCCTGCAGCTCCAGACCACTGAGCAGCTGCCAGCCCTGTGAACTATGGCCAAATCTGCAAACTGTCCCTGTCCTTTGGATAAGGAAATTTATGTGAGGACAGGGCTTTCTGGATGTGAACCAACAGCTTCTGGGCAAAGATATGGCCTGTAGAAGCATGGGTGTGGTGCTCTGGGAAGAGAAGGAGTTCCTGGGTAGTGCTGGGGGAGCTCCAGGAGAAAAGATGGATCTTTGGATATGAATTCAGGGTAGGTTTGTGAATCCCAAGATTCACAAACAGGTGACACCTGGCTGCTTGGGACAGTGTTGAGAGCTAATCGTGGGAATGAGTCTGAGGATCAAGGCCTTGATGTCAAGGACCAAGGACACAGTAGCAGTGGAGAAGAAAGAATGGCAAGGAAAAAGTACCTGGGTTGGTGCATTAACAGAGGAACCAAGTAACAGCCAAGATACTGAATGTGCAGACATATATCTTTGAGGCTGGGTGCTGAGGAAATCTGAGATGACAGGGGGACTGTGGGACCACAGACAGTTGTGGCCATCTTGCTCATTGCAAAAGCCAACTCTCTTCTGGTTTGTTCCTAATTCTTTTAATGCAGCCTCACTCTGAGACCTGCCTGGGAGACTTTTCAGTAGAGTGGAAATCAAGAAGGAGGACTAATAATAAAATTCAAATGCTTCATTCTGTCCATCTCTGCTACTTGTCTGTCTTAATGGCTCAGCAGTTAAAATATGCTTGCCAATTCAGGAGACTCGGGTTCAATCCCAGAGTCAGAAAGATCCCCTGGAGAAGGAAATGGCAATGGACTCCAGTATTCTTGCCTGGAGAATCCCATGGACAGAGGAGCCTGGTAGGCTACAGTCCATGGGGTTGCAAAAGAGTCAGACATGACTTTGCAAGTAAACAACAATCCATATCTCCAGTGAATGTATAGAAACCTATGATCGTAAGACTACCACTTCATGTATTGAGTCAGAAAGTCACTTTTATTTTTGATTCATGCACAGGTCCTCATTACTTCACAGTTTATAGGTTGGGCCATATGAAATTGCCTTTTCTCTAAGAGAGATAATGATAAGATATCTGTAGTTTGAAACAGTTCAACTTAATCTTTTGAATAATTTGAGGAAAGTGTCCATGTTATACAAATTTACTTTACCCATTCAAAAAGTTCCTGGTTTGTTTTTTTTTTCCTGTAGGACACAAAAATAGCCAAGGAAGCAGTATTAATCTATGATTAAAAAGATTAGAGTTTCAACTACACAGTGTTCTATGACTTCAAAACAAGATGCTGTCATTCTTTAAAGAAAAATGTTAAGGATAAAGTTATATTTTCAACTGAATTAATAACATAGTGTAAAATACTTTAATTTTATGCAGATAAGGAATAGAAATTATAATATTAATCTGGCTTTTAAAATTGTGATTTTTGTCATCATTTGATTATAAAGTTATATAATTTTGTAATTTTTATAATTTATAATTTTATACAATTATCCCTTTAGCAAATAAATGTAAGATATATTTAAAGTTAACATGGAAAAATTTGAAGTTCTCTCTTGAGATAAACATTTTCTAGACCTAATGATCTGCTTGCCATGCAATCAGAATCTTGCAAGAGGCTTTGAAGAGAGATAAAGCTCTTGCTTTTACTAGTGTCTTTGAATATTTCAGTAATATCAAGGTCAATTAAAGTTTTATTTTATGGTTATATGTCATATGATATAGATAAACATAAGTAATTTGCAACATTCAAGGTAGAAATGGAATTGCCTTTTTTAACTACATGACATTACATATTTCTGCTTTAAATTGAAAAAAAGTATATGTTGGCTATAAGACTAGTCAAAAATTTAATATGATCATTTTATTACTTCTTTAGTCAGCATTATAGATCATTGGTTTTCTTACAGTTTATTAGTTACATACATCTATTTCTCCATTTTTATAACAATTTTAATTCTTAAAGACAACCTAAGACCTTTTTTTCTATTCTCTTCAGTTTATTTTCTTTTTTTTTTCAAAACTTATTTCAAAACTCATTAGAGACTTAGTGAAATAAGTGAGATCTACTAGCTACACCACATTGTTACACAGCTATCAGTAAGCAGAGTGATTCCTACATATAACAGGTTGACAGATAATTTATATATTATACAGAACCTGGCATAAAGCTAAACATCTAAGTTCTCCGTAAGTGTCTGAATTTGATATAAATACATTAATATGTCTAAAGATGCTTCATTCTCATTCTAAATATATATTTTGATTATATGTAGCTATTGTCCCTAGTATTCAAAATATAAAATATAGCATTATTCATACATATGCTGCTGCTGCCAAGTCGTTTCAGTTGTGTCCAACTCTGTGCAATCCCATAGACGGCAGCCCACCAGGTTTCCCCATCCTTGGAATTCTCCAGGCAAGAACACTGGAGTGGGTTGCCATTTCCTTCTCCAATGCATGAAAGTGAAAAGTGAAAGTGAAGTCGCTCAGCTGTGTTCAACTCTTAGCAACCCCATGGACTGCAGCCCACCAGGCTCCTCCGTCCATGGGATTTTCCAGGCAAGAGTACTGGAGTGAGGTGCCATTGCCTTCTCCAATTCATACATATGAGGCTATGTATATATGTGTGTATATAGTGTGCAGATATCACCCATGATAAATGAGAAAATTGTGAAAACAGCTTATTGTTAATTCTACCTTTTTTTTTTTAAGAGCTTCCATTTTTTTAGCACATGGTGTTGTCAGTGGTGATATTCAAATGGTTTTTGCATTGTATCTATATTACCTTTATATTTTTCCTAATTATTTTTATAATGTATCTCCTTTTATTTAAAAAAGAAATAGATATAGAAATAATTCATTTTATATCAAATTGGTTCAGTATTATTTATTATAATGCATAACCCCATGATAGTTTTAATGTAGTCATGAATAATGCTATTTTTAATATTTAAATAATACATAACTTAAGATTCCTATAATTTGGAAAGTCTTTATCAGTTATTTAACACCAAGTATTTATATGGAAAAAATAGAAATCTACAATATTTACTGTCAATAAACTTTAATTGTGCCAGCAAGGGGACAGAAATGCAGAAAATTATAGACTTTTATATGTGTGAATTGCTTGCACATTAGAAGGCCTAGGTAATTATTTATCTTAGATGGATAGTGCACAATAAAACCCAGGGACAATGATAATTGAGGTGACTTCATCTTGCTTCAACTCTGTTATCACATAAAAGGAGCAATCTCCTTTTAATCTAAAATTTGACATGAATAAACTTGCTTTATGAGTTTTTTGGTGCTTGCTAAGACAAAGAAAGCAGCAGTTTAAGAGAGTTAGGTTTATAACAATCTTTTGAAGACCCCGTAGCTGGAAACTAATCAGAATAATGTTCAACTATTAGAAAATAATTGGAGTAATTAAAAAGCACAAATTGAGTCAAGCTACAAACAGTGAAAGGCAATATCCTTTTTTCTTTCTTCTATCATACAACCATGCTAAACTTCCCATATTATTCATGAAAGCTCTCTTCAGAATTTATGACTTATAATAGCAATTGGCTTGTGGCTTTTCCCACATAGCCTTCCAGAATCAAATTGACTTTTGACAAATATTTAGGATGAATGCCAAGAGACTTTTTGGCATAAAATAGCAACCATTTCTGTTTTTACACAATTATTGCAGCTTGTGAGAGAAGTTTAATGATTATAACAAAAACTTTGTTTGCCATAAGTTTGAAATGAATTAATTTGTGACTTATCTACCACAAATAGTAAAAGAGGTTAACAGAAATGCTTTCCATTTCTTATACTTTAGAGTTAACCATTTCTACCTGTTGCACCTTGTGGAGATGAGTCTTACAGAACTTATTACTTCTCAGTATAAAACCTATACATGGCATGTTTCATGTTCATCATTTTTGTCTTCAGCTTTCATATCCAGTGTGAGGTCATGAGCAATTCAATACACAAACTGAGTCATCACCCACAAAGTATTTTTATGATAAAACAAGGAAATATTTCCATAGGAAATCAGGGTGAATTGTATATGTGTGTGTTTTGCTGTTTTAATTTCATTTTGATTTTTCTTCTATCTTTTCCCCAGGAAGACATAACTCTATAACTTTAAAATTCACTTTGGGAGTTTTAGTATTAAAATTAATCATACACAGCATGACTTTTTAAAATAGACATTCACTTGAATAATTTTATCATGTAAGCTTATAAAATAAATATGTGTATGAGACTGTTCTGAAATGAACCCTACAAATGTGAATCCAAATGTATTTGTAACTTGACAAAGCTTAGATAGTACATTTGAATCAGACAAAGAAATGATGGTTGAGTTACAGCTTATAAATTATGGTCACTTTATATTTGTGAACTGCACCTATCAAAAGACTTTGTCTAGAGCAAGAGAGTACAAGGGAATGCATGAGGAAACAGGATAACAACAGTGTCTGTTCATTTAAATCTCACTGCTTTTTGAATAACTCAATTTATTTACAGCTTTGATGATTAAAATTGAACTAATTTTAACAATACATCTGTGAGGGAAATGGAGGGTAGGATTATCATATTTAGTTGAAAAATATATTGTCTATTTGGACTGTGAAAATCACAGAACATACCAGATTGTAATAGAAAGTACATTTTTATATTCTATCTAATATCTATCTCAGAGTTTTATTTCTTACATACAACTGACTTTCTGTCAATAGCTGAGAGAGAAAATGCTGGCTAAGATTCTTATGGCTGGTAGGAAAAAACGGCCCTTTAGGAAGTATAATTTTGTTAACACTTCATCCCTTGTTTTGGTTGCATTCCTTAATTAACTTGATGGAGGATCTTGGTAAGTTAGCAGAAAATGATCCAAATCAAGTTCTATCATGGGCTTTATTTTGATTGAAGTGAAGTTGCTCAGTCGTGTCCAGCTCTTTGCAACCCCATGGACTGTAGCCTACCAGGCTCCTCAGTCCATGGAATTTTCCAGGCAAGAATACTGGAGTGGGGTGCCATTTCCTTCTCCAGGGGATCTTCTTGACACAGGGATCAAACCTGGGTCTTCCGCATTGCAGGCAAACGCTTTACCATCTGAGCCACCAGCCAAGCCTTATTTTGATTAGTCCCTAAATATTTGTTTTAACCTTTAATTTCATAAGTTGTGAATTTCACATTTAGGAGAGTAGATTTACTGAGTAAACTGGCATACACTAACATTTCTGGAGAATGAAAGAGCTAACGTTGGTCATGGAGTTAGTCATGGCACTGGAAGGGTGAGAGGCAATACTCGATCCTCAGAACGGATTTACTGCTTCTTCTCACTGTGTATGTCAGCCTGCTCATAGTCAGAGCTCATTCCTCTATGTGTTGGTCCCTGTACTGTGAGTTCTGTCTCCTTTTCTTTCCCTTTGCCTCTTCTCCACTCCCTTTAGCCCCTTTCAGTCTGATTTCCCCAATAAAAATACATATACATGTAAACAGAAGTTCAGTTATGTCTATCAGTGGGTGTATGTGTGTGTTACCCTGAGAAACAGAAGCATTTCTTCAAACTAGAGAAATGACGGTGCACTTATATTGATGATGCCTTCCCTAACTGCATCCTCTCAGATCTTGGAGGCACTCACCATTTTCCTCAGGCAAGTGACAGGGGATTTATTGTCACTTGATTCTTACCTGTGTACTTTAATCCTGAAGTAATAAATGCATGCATTTTCCCCAAAGTGGAGAGTACATCAACTTCGAAAATCTCTCTTTCCAGATAATCATTTTGCCTCGTAAGCTACTTACTATAATGTTTAAAACGCTAACCTTTATTCTCATATTTATCTTTGTAATAGACATTAATGAAAAGTTTCAGATTAATTGTATTAAAATTGGGCAAGTAACTTATTTGAAAAGATACTTTTATTTCTCAGAATATGCTGAGGCATATAAAATAACAGTTTTATAAATTGCCATTTGTTTTTATTCCAAGTTGAATTTTCTATTATTCCTTTTATTCTCTTCTTAAAGTTTGTATGTTTTGATTAAAATTCAAAAACCAAACTAAAGAAAAACTAGAGGAGAGAGGGAAAAAGGTAAGTTTCAAGTCATTCAAGGAAGATGCTATCCATATAAAATGTATTATAGTATAGCTATTACTCTACTATAAGGATATTTTAGGATAAAAAGACTTTTAGAAGCAGAAATTCAGGGTATATACATAGATTAAAATGGGTTTTTATAATAATACTTCCCAGACTTTAAGATTTTAGGAATTAGCTTTTTTTTTTCATTAGATTGAAAGGATTGGTGTATAGTTGCCAACTCTCTTTTACCAAAGAAGAATGTTAAAAGTATCAGTTAGTAATTACTATTAGAGAAGGGATATTTCACAAACACACACAGTGAGAAGAACATAAACTCAGAATAAAATATATGGGCCTTTACTAGTAATGATACCTGGCAACTATATACTAGTATGTTTTTAATATAGATATTTTTAAAATCTGAATAGTGACATGTTATAACATAAAATTGTTGTTCAGTCACAAAGTCACATCTGACTCTTTGTGATCTAATAGACTGCAGCACACCAGGCTTCCCTGTCCTTCATTATCTCCTGGAGTTGGCTCAAACTGATGTCCATTGTATCAGTGATGCCAATCAAGTATCTAATCTTATGTCATCCCCTTTTCCTCCTGCCCTCAATATTTCACAGACTCAGGGTCTTTTCTGTGAGTCAGCTCTTCGCACCAGGTGGCCAAAGTTTTGGAGCTTCAGCTTTACCATCAGTTCTTCCAATGAATATTCAGGGTTGATTTCCTTTAGGTTTGACTGATTTGAACTCCTTGCAGTCCAAAAGACTCTCAAGAGTCTTCTTCAGCACCGTAATTTTAAAACATCATTCTTCAGCACTCAGCCTTCTTTATGGTCCATATCTCACAACCTTATATGACTACTAGAAAAACCATAGATTTGACCATATGGACCTTTGTCGGCAAAGTGATGTCTCTGCTGTCAATACGCTGTCCAGGTTCGTCATAGCATTTCTTCCAAGGAGTAAGCATCTTTTAATTTTGAGGCTGCAGTCAACATTGGCATGATTTTGGAGCCTGGAAAACAAAACAAAACAAAACTTGTCACTATTTCCATTTTTTTCCCAACTATTTGCCATGAAGTGATGGGACCAGATGCCATGATCTTTGTTTTTTGAATGTTGAGTTTTAAGCCATATTTTTCACTCTCCCCTTTCACCTTCATTAAGAGGCTTTCTTCCAATAGAGTGATAATAATCTGCGTATCTGAGGTTGTTGATATTTCTCCCAACAGTCTCGATTCCAGCTTGTGAGTCATCCAGCCCAGCATTTTGCATGATGTACTCTGCATATAATTTAAATAAGCGGGGTAACAATAATACACAGGCATGTCACACTCCTTTCCCTATTTTGAACCAGTCTATTGTTCCATGTCTGGTTCTAACTATTCCTCCCTGACCTGGATACAGATTTCTCAGGAGGCAGGTAAGGTGGTCTGGTATTCCTATCACTTTAAAAATTTTCCACAATTTGCTGTGATCCACACAGTCAAAGGGTTTTAAGTAGTCAATGAAGCAAAAGTAGATAGTTTTCTGGAATCCCCTTGCTTTCTCTGTGATCTTATGATCTCTATGATCTACAGATTTAGCAACTTGATTTCTGGTTTCTCTGCCTTTTCTAAATCCAGCTTGTACATCTGGAATTTCTCATATCACATGTTGAAGCCTAGCTTGAAGGATTTAAAACCTTATCTTATTAGTATGTGAAATGAATGCAGTTGTACAGTAGTTACGTAGTTTGAACACTCTTTGGCATTGCCTTTCTTTGGGATTGGAATGAAAACTGACCTTTTCCAGTCCTGTGGCCACTGTTGAGTTTTCCAAATTTGCAAAAGATGAATATTATATGATATCATTTCTATGGGCTTCCCTGATAGTTCAATTGGTAAAGAATCTGCCTGCAATGCATGAGACCCCAGTTTGATTCCTGGGAGGGGAAGATCTGCTGGAGAAGGGATAGGCTACCCACTCCTGTATTCATGGGTTTCCCTTGTGGCTCAGCTGGCAAGGAATCTGCCTGCAATGCAGGAGACCTGGGACGATCCCTTGGAGAAGGGAAAGGCTACCCACTCCAGTATTCAGGCTTAGAGAATTCCATGGACAGTCATGGGGTCGCAAAGAGTCAGACACAACTGAGCGACTTTCACTTTCACTCTCATATGTGGAATCTAAAAGAAAAAAAAGATTCAAATGAACTTATTTACAAAGCAGAAATAGATCAAAAGACATAGAAAATAAACTTATGTTTACCAAAGGAAAAAGTAGAAGAGGTAGGAATTAATATATAAACACTACTATATAGGATCACAAAGAGTCAGACATGATTGAGCACCCACACCCACACACACACTGTGTGTATTAATTAACAGGCATTTCTATTTCATAAGGCATTTCTATTTCCAGTTTTTTAAGGAATCTCCACACTGTTCTCCATAGTGGCTGTACTAGTTTGCATTTCCACCAACAAAGGAAACTATAAGCAAGGTGAAAAGACAGCCTTCAGAATGGGAGAAAATAATAGCAAATGCAGCAACTGACAGACAACTAATCTCAAAAATATACAAGCAACTCCTGCAGCTCAATTCCAGAAAAATAAACTACCTAATCAAAAAATGTGCCAAAGAACTAGACATTTCTCCGAAGACATACAGTTGGCTAACAAACACAAGAAAAGATGCTCATCATCACTCATTATAGGAGAAATGCAAATCAAAACCACCAAGAGGTACCATTTCACGCCAGTCAGAATGGCTACGATCCAAAAGTCTACAAGCAATAAATGCTGGAGAGGGTGTGAAGAAAAGGGAACCCACACTGTTTATAATAGCCAGGACATGGAAGCAACCTAAATGTCCATCAGCAAATTAATGGATAAGAAAGCTGTGGTACATATACACAATGGAGTATTACTCAGCCATTAAAAAGAATACATTTGAATCAGTTCTAATGAGGTGGATGAAACTGGAGCCTATTATACAGAGTGAAGTAAGCCAGAAAGAAAAACACCAATATGTATGGAATTTAGAAAGATGGTAACGATAACCCTGTATGCAAGACAGCAAAAGAGACACAGATGTATCAAACAGTCTTTTGGACTCTG
>SJYX01003804.1:47290-76488 GCA_006410675.1 Oreotragus oreotragus
AAAAAAAAAAGAATAGAGATGCAGAGGTAGAAAAAGGACTTGTGGACATAACATGGAAAGGAGAAGGTTGGACAAATTGAGAAATAACATTGGAATATATATGTTACTATGTGTAAAACAGATAGCTATTGGGAAACTTCTGTTTAACACAGGAAGCTCAGCCTTTGCTCTGTTATGACCTAAAGGGGTGAGATGGGGTGGGGAGGGAAGTTCAAGAGGGTGAGGATATGTGTGTATATATACTCATATTGTCTTACAGGAAAACCCATCACAACATTGTAAAGCAATTATCCTTCAATTAAAAACAAATAAATAAGTGGATAGAAGTATAGAGTAATTAATTTTGTTATAGGTACACAGTGAAATAATATATAGCAAAATAAACAAATCACTCTTCTCAATACTACATCTTTGAGTTGCACAAAGATAATGTAGAATGAAAGTTAAGAAACACATGTTTAAAATCTCTGTCATTCATATATATCTTTTTATTTATACACAGGTAAAACTAATCTGCATTTCTAGAAGTCAGGTTGCCATTTTGAAAGGTGAGAGTGTAATGACTGGGAAGAAACCCAAAGGGAATTCCTACGCATAGACTGTGTTTGTTCACTTAGCTGGTGACTGCATAAGTGATTTACCTTGTGAAAATTTATTTATGTATATTTATTTGTTGGTTCACCCTTCTGTATATATTTTAAAAATATATTTATTTAAAAATTAAATATCCAAAATACACAAAATATAGCATTAAAATTAGCTAAAGCGTTCTTTTATTCTCTGCCCAACAAATTGGAGCTTCCAACTGAGGATTCCTTGATTTTCTTAGATAATAAAACTCCTCTGATAATATCTCTGTATTTTCTCACTGAGAACACATTAGTAGTTTCATAAAATCTAGTTCTAGATTTGTTGTTGTTGATAATTTATATTCTCAAGCTACAACTGGAGAAAATTCAGAATACCATAACATGATTTATATACTCAAGCTACAGTTGGAGAAAATTCAGAATACCATTATTCCTTTGGTTGATAAGACCCACCTTTTCCCTTAGGGGTATATTTTGAATTATATGTTGTTAAGAATAAGAACATACTGTTAAACAATAAATTAAAGCTTTTTTTTTTTCCAAAAATGCACAACCAGACTCTTAATGGAAGCTGACAATGACTCCTTTTTGAGCCATTGTCACTAAAAATCATTTACTATTGAGTCTTTGTCATATATATATACACAAATTGTGGTAACGGTAACAAGATTATTATCTCTTGTTAAGCAATTACTGTAAAAAGTCTTAAGCAGAGAGAATATAAACCTTTTTCTGACACTTTAAAGAGAGTTTTTTTATGTGTGTGTCTATGCTTGAGAATGAGGTAAGAACAGATCAGGAATATCTGCTTCTGTTTGGGAGTCAATGACTATTTTTACATAAAGGCAGGAGTTCAGGATGTTGCCTCCATGTAACTGGGGAGTCTATACTTTCTTTTCACTTAGAAAGCAGCTAATGGCCTCCAGTCCAAGGCCATCAAGAAGTAATGAGATTTGCCTAATAAGTAATGGTCTGGATCTGCCAGGAGTCACCAGTAGCTTATAAACAGCCAGAAGAGCTGTCATTTTTAATGTAAGTCATACAAGTAGACCTAAGTGGTTTTACGGAGTCATATGACTGAAGTTATCTCCTTAGAACAAAGGCCTTGACCTAGAAGGATAAAGAATAGACTCCCAATTAGAAAAATACTATAAACTGCTCACTCTTAACCTATAGATACATTGATAGAATACAAGTAAGTGAAAGAAAGAAAGAACAAGATTTGTGGTTGATTGAGTCTCATGTAAGGATCTGGTCTGCATTTCTAGCTGAAAGCTATAAATGCATTAAGAAGCTTCATGGAATCTCAGAGGCTGGTCTACTCAATGCTCTTCTTCCCTTTACTCTCAGAAACAAGACCTGTGTCCCTTCAAGCAGAAAAAGGATAATAATGGAAGAGAAGCATAGACTGGCAGTACTAGACCCAATAATAAGCTGTGGTGATGAGTTTATTAGGCCAACCACAATTTCATTAAATTTTTGAACGTGAAGATAGAATGCCAGTGGTGGTATCTTGATTTTTTTTTAATTTGATTGTATTGTAGGGAGCTGATGTCTAAGTTCTAGCCACCAGTAAGAATACCAGAGGAAGGATCATGCAACTCACTCACTTTCTTTTTAGATCATATTCAGCTAAGAAAAGCATAATCTCTTGGGGTGAACAGTAGGACTCCAAAGGAGAAAGAGTGGAATATCTTATCTTCTTTTTCATTTATTTAGACAAACTACTACTGTAATAAACTAATTTAGCATCCCCCAGATAAAATGTGTAAGCCTTTTTGTAGAGTAGTGTTTTCTAGTTTAAGGTGTGTTGGTATAGACTTAGCATAATATCTATAATCCTCTCTGTGTAGATCTTTTTCAACTTATAATAGGGTTACATATCCATCATGAGTTGAAAATATCTTAAGTTGAAATACATTCAGTACACCTAACCAACTGAACATCTTTAAGCCTAACTCAAATGTGCTAAGTACTTTAGCCTATAGTTAGAAGGTCAGTTGTGTACGACTCTTTGCAACCCCATGGACTGTAGAGGGCCAGGCTCCTCTGTCCATGGAATTCTCCAGGCGAAAATACTGGAGAGGATAGCCATTCCCTCCTCAAGGGGATCTTCCCTACCCAACGATCGAACTCAGGTCTCCTGCCTTGCAGGCAGATTCTTTACCATCTGACCACCAGAGAAGCCCATCTAATAACTCAAACCTAGTTTATAATGAATTATTGACTATCTCATGTAATTTATTGAATACTGTACTATGAAAGTGTAAAACGGAATTGTTGAATGAGTACAGAATGATTGTAAGTGTATCCGATGTTTAACCCTCCATGAACAGTGGCTGACTGTTCACTGCAGCTTGCTTCTGCTGCCCAGTATTAGAAGAGGGTATTTCGTACCACATGTGGCTAGCCTAGGAAAAGGTCCAAACTTCATTTTTATTGAGTGCATATTGCTTTTGCATCATAAAGTGGGAAAAAAATTGATCCATTGTAAGTCAGGGACTGCCTGTATTAAAATATGCGACACTGGCCCTGAGTCATTAAAAGAAAATTTAAGTAAATCCCTCACTTACTCTTTTTTTACTGAATGTCAGAGGAGGGCTTTTCCTGGTGGCTCAGATGGTAAAGCGTCTGCCTGCAATGCGGGGGACCTGGGTTAGATCCCTGGGTTGGGAAGATCCTCTGGAGAAGGAAATGGCAACCCACTCCAGTACTCTTGCCTGGACAATCCCATGGACGGAAAAGCCTGGTAGGCTACAGTCTATGGCGTCGCAAACAGTCAGACATGACTGAGCGACTTCACTTCACTTCACTAGAGGGCTTTTCCATAGCTTGAGCTTGGAGTGATATATGGAAAATTCTGGCTTTGAATGATTCATCTGCTAAAAATAGATGGGTTAAAATTTGAAGATATTTGAAAGCATTCAAGTCTCAAAAGAGACTGACACTGAATTAAATGATTAGGCCTTAGATTAGAGTGGAAGCAATGGAGACTGAATGAAAGTTATAAATGACAGCAACAGTGCAATGCATGTTGAGGCATATTTGTTGCCTGTTGTTTAGTCACTAAGTTGTGTCCAACTCTTTTGTGACCCCATGGACTGTAGTCTTCCAGCCTCCTCTGTCCTTGGAATTTTCCAGGAAAGAATCGGAGTAGGCTGCCAGTTCCTCCTACAGGGGATCTTCCTGACCCAGGGATCAAACCCGCGTCTCCTGCATTGGCAGGCCGATTCTTTACCGCTGAGCCACAGGGAAGCCCACTGAAGCTTATTAATACTTTTAATTGTTTTATACGGCTATTTCACCAAATGTCCTTATAGCAGAGAATAATAATACAGACCTTATCAAGATTGATAAAAGCACCTAACACAGTGGATATTATTCCAACTGCTTCATAAAAGTAAAATGCAGAATGCTTAGCCTCTAGTCATATCTCTTCTGCTTTAAATAATTTTCAAAAATTCTTAAGAAACTATTCTCAACAAATGGGTCTTGAAATTGCTGTATTCTAAGCATTCAACCATGTATCTCTTGTTTGCTTTTTCACATACGCTCTCATCACAATAAGAAGAAGGTAATAACATGGTTTTTACCGTAAACATGTTATTCAGGTCGCATGTATTTATTTATTATATTTTATGCCCTCTGTAGTTCCTAAGTGTAATGGAAAGTGTCAGCTTTTTCCTTCCTATGTTGAGGGAAAAAAGAAAAAAGGCTTTTTGCTTCTACTATTTTTCTCTCCCCTCTGAGTCTTCTTGGTGTGAATCTCACACAAAACCCTTACATTTCTGCTCTACTCACCAAATGCATGGAGCCCCCTCCCCCAACATCAAGTGATTCTCTGTTACTCCAGCTGGGTGTCCTACAGTTTAGTTCAGTTCTAGAATTCTCTCCTTGAAAATAGGATCAGATTCCCCAGATTACAGATCAGTCCCATAAGTCGCTCACTGGCCACTTCAGATGCCAGGTGCAAACCTAAGTTGTCACCTGTGCTTCTGACAAACCTGCTATACACCTAAGGTTCCAAAGACCCTTCTCCTTGGTTTCCATCAGTTTGCTAGAGCAGCTGACAGAACTCAGGAAAACACCTATGCCTGTTAGTTTATTAAAGGGTCTAATTAAGGATACAGATGAACATCCAGGTGAAAAAGATGTGTAAGGCAAGGTACGTGTGGAGGGGTGTGGAGCTCCTATGTCCTCTCTGTTCGCACTTTCCCAGAACCTCCTCATGTTCACCAACCCAGAAGCTCTCTGAATGACCTTTACTGGGATTCTATACAGGCTTCCTCATTGGGCATGATCAATTATTAACTACACTTTCAGCCCCTTTCCCCTCTCTGGAGCATGAGGCTGAAAATACCCAGCTTCTAATCATGGCTTAATCTTTTGGTGACTAGTTCTGATCTAGGTGCCATCTGAGGAATCTACCCAAAGTTGCCTCCTTTTAACAAAGGGGGCTTCTAGTCTCTTATCACTTAGGAATTTACAAGGGTTTTAGGAGACCTGTTCAGGAACTAGGAGAAGATATATAAGTGTGTGACTTTAGTTATATCCTACTCTTTGCAACCCCATGGACTGTAGCCCTCCAGGCTCCTCTGGACAAGAATACTTGAGTGAGAGTGCCATTTCCTTCTCTCTCTCTCTCTCTCTCTATATATATATATATATATATACACACACACACATATATAGTCTCAATCAGAAATATACCGTGTGATTCTTATAAATATAGCCATTTTGGGATCACGCATAAGATTAAGTTTTACCGTAACCATGTTATTCAGCTCACGTGTATTTATTTATTATATTTTAGAACTTTAGGCAAATTTTTTTTAATATAAATATGAAAAAGAAGTAAAGGCTTATAGTTTAGCAAAGGAGGAAACCATAATGAATTCAAAACAATTGAATCCATTAGATGCTTTGCTTCTGCTATTTTGCCCTAGTTCAGATTTTAAAGGTATTTTCCGGGTTGAACTGTATTAAGGCTGTTTAATCTCTGACCATGTTTTTTTGGACATAATTTTCCATTCTGCCTTTTTTCCATGCCAAACCAATTTTCAGTATACATAATTTTCCTTGTAGATTTTAAAAGAATGATTTGCTGCATTAATACATATTATCTGACATATATTCTTCTTTGTGGGTTTTTTTAGAAAGTTTTTATATATGTATTTTTTTAAACTTAGTCCCACATTTTCAGGTCAAATTTTGTCCATCCTCTGTCAATTTTTTATTCAAAACAAAATTGTATGTATGCCATTTTATCTGTTCTTAGTTTTATTGCAGGCCGATTAGTTTTAAAAGTATAATTTATTTCAAATCTGAGTCTCTGAAACAATTTATATCAGCTGCAGTTCTATAATTGTATCTCCTATCAGGCAGAGGGGGTCAAAACAACCTTTGAATCAGATGGCAAGGTCCCAGTGTCCTACCTTAAACTTAATACATATAATTGTGAACACATCAGAATCTAAACTCCTCAGAATGTGAAGATAATTACTATTATTACTTAGTTTTAGATATCTTGCAGTGGTGAGAAAACAAAAAAATGTAACTAGCGCTGTCTTGTCTGTGGTACTGAACTCTTGATTAATGAAACATGATCTAGTCCATCTATTAATTAGTGTGAATTAATATGAAAATTAATTCATATTTTCCAGACATCATATGAATTACTGTCATTCTTCAAACACTGTATTCTTTCTACTCTTCATCCATGACAATTCCACCATCTAAAATGACCTTTTCCACCATCTCTTCCAGTTGTTAACTCACTGATAAGTCTAATCTGATGACCCTAACCAAGAAACCTTTCTGTTTTCTGAGTACCTGTAGAACTCTTATTTCATATACTATTTAATATCTGAGGTTATCTCTATTTTTTTGTCCTCTGCTGAATTATAATGTTTATTGAGAATAAGAATAAAACTTATTAATAATAGTGTTTTCTATAATCCTTGGTGTAATGCCTCACCTTTATTAAATAAATAAATACGTATGTCAGGTGACTAATTCTTGATTGCCACTTAGATAGAGGATAAATGAACAGGAACTTGCAGTGGAGGGACTCAAAACCCAGCTTTAAGATGTAACACAATTTCTGCCAGATTTAGACAAAACATTCACAGAATTCCCAGATGATAATTGCTAATATAACAAGCCACTGCTTACCACTGTACCTGAAATAGGCAGGAGAGGTAATTAAAAATTAGCAGCTCTCAGCAAACAAATACACAATTCTATGAAAACTGAATAGAAACTTAGAAACAAGTGGAAACTAAAAGTGTTAGTAGCATGAACGTCTCAGTTTCAGGCAAGGTCTGGAAGACTGTTTGGTCAACTCTGGGTATATTAATGGACCAAATAGCAAGGAGTTAATGATTAACCTGAGATCCCATAGAGAAACTCTTATTAGAATATTCTATTGTTTCCCCTGAAGTTATTATTAAAGCTGACACATGCTATTTGGACATAAAATATGGTGCTATTTTACCTTGTATTTTGCTATGTCATAAGATATTTTATATTTTTTGGCTAGATGCTTTGCAGTGCCAGTGTAGAAAGAGGGTCTTAACAAAAGTATCATTCAGAGACTATATAAGCTTTTATCTCTATAAATAAGTTTTCAGTAACTTTGAATATTGTGAAAAAAAAAGCCCATAAAATCTTGGTTTTTTTAAAGGACATAAAAATAGTTAAGTTGTCACATACTTTTAAAACAGTAATGAATGACTTTAATGTCTATAAAGGGATATTTAGAAGATCTAAGAGCTAGTACCATATGTCTATTTTAAAGAAATATATCTTGAGTAGTCAAGATATATATCAATTTTGAAAATTAAACATTGGAAAGGAAAAACATTTTGTGTTATTACTAGAATAATTCAATACTTTCATTGTTTCATTGAAATTGCTTGAAACCCCTTTAATGAGTAGGAAATATATTTCTAACTTTGAATTATGTGCAAAAATAGTGCAAATTCTGTATTACTTTATAAATATGATGATCAGATGTCCCAGTTAGCCCAAAGTATTCCCATCTGTTTTCCCAGTCTTAATTATGATCATGTACTTTCACTATCACAATTGCCTGGATTAAGTAATAAATAATATGTATTACTATTTATAAAACAGGAATATCTAGTCCTAGAATTTTTCATTCTGTTATTATGGGGGAATATATGTTTTCTGTATTCATACAAAGAAAAAATAATGTTTATATAGCACAATGCTGGTTTTTCTTAGTCTAAACATTACCAGGAATGTATAAAAATGGATAAACGTAAGATTTATTAGGTTATACACAATATTTGAGCTATTGTCTGCTAAGAGAAATTTTGTATGTGGTTTGCTCATACCAGCCATTGAAGGGATATTTATGTACCAAAAATCTAAAGTGTGACAAATGCCAAACTTAGCTGAACATCTGCTAGTAGCTTTCCAGCTGATAAATTACTGATTTACTTTGATACATTTCAAGTTTTTGCATATGTGTTACTCTCGACAGTTCCTCATATTTGGAATCTCTAGAATTCAGGGGATAGATATAGAACATTCTATGGAGTAACTTCAGTGCCTAACTCCTGATCCACTGGATTCTCCCAGGCAAATTTTATGTACCAGGATTGACCACAAAGACCAGTGCATGTTCATAGTATTGCAGGACTGACAACTTCGACCAGGTTTATGATTGCTCTCCCTTCAGTTTACCTCTGAACCAACTTAGAAGCAGAGCAATGATATTCATGGATAACAGTGAATAGATGTCACTCTCCAAATGCTTTCTAGTTTCCAAAGAGGCACTTCCTAAGACAGGTAGTTAGTGCAGCCTGCAGAGACGTGAGAAACCTACAAGGTCAGAAGGCACTGGATTTGTAGAGTCTTAATTCATTGATTCAAGGTTTAATTTCGGCTTCAATAAGGGAGAATTCTTGTAATATTCTACTAATTGCAAACATATTTGTTCTATTAATTTTTTTTTATTCCTGTGTTATCCAGGCCACACCAGGTGTGGTCATGGCTTATCCTATGACACAGCAGGACACAACCTATACACACACACAAATGGGTCCACTTTAGCCAGGTTTAAGGTTTCTAGATATTTTACTTCTTGAATCTAATATGAGAAAGATAAGAGTTTAACTTCTATGTTTCAAAATATCTTGTGACAAATAGGTCCAGATAGATAATTAGTTTCAGGGTATAGGGGATGTTGGAAGATAGCATTAGTATAGACAAGAAGAGCATGCTCTCAAGTCAGAGAGTCTGGCTTTGATTCAGAGGCTAACTCTGTCTCGTCCTTTCTGTGTGACCTTGATCACGATATATAACCTTTCTAGTTACTAGTTTTCTCATCTGTAACATGAGTAATTGTAATCACCATGTATGTGAATGTTAGACAAAGCGGACTAGGTGATAAGTTTATAATACACACCAAGCAACATTAAGAAGCTATTACAAAAACTTAATAAGATAATGCATATTGAGCCTGGCACATAGAAAGCCCTCAGAAATTGAGAGCTCTCATTGCCAGTTACGGTAGTCATTGTAGTGTGGTATCGTTGCCTGTGGCAGTTTCCTAGTCTTCAGAGAATGTACAGCCAGTTGTGCATCGAGTCACTTGAAACCTTTAATTTCCTTGCTGGGCCTTATAGCGTTGTCATGTGGACTCAGTTGGGAGTAGCATAAGGGGCAACTGAATTATTTATACATAATAGATTTTAACATTATTGTAATAATCATTTGATTACTGATTAAAGGATTATAATAATGTACTGATCAATTGTACCTAACCTGGAAAAATTGGAATTAACCTATTTTTTTTTAATTTGCAAAAGGTCACTTTGGGAAGAAAGACAAATTGGATTAATGCATACTTGGGCCACTTACAAATTTTATGAACAGTTCATTAAATATTAAGCGAAGCTTAGGTCTAAGTGCATCTGCATCTTTGAGTAAGTTTTCCTTACTCTATGTTTGTCAGGGGAAATCTCTGGACTCCTTTGCCTGCCTCACTTAACTTCCATGTGTCTTACAAAACTCCAGCCACCGGGTTACAGCTGGGCTGTAGACTTGGAAGAAGCGTCCAGGTGTTTCAAATCATGCTGTGCTGGACAGCTCTTTATTTAAAAGCCATTGTTACAGTTGGATGCTATTAGATGTGGAATAGAGGACTGGAGAGATATAAACAAGATGGATTTTTGTTTCTTTACGTATGAGGCTACTCAGCTTGCATGAGGAAGCCAACGTTCCTTTAAACCTTGCAAATGCTGATTTTTGAACAATAGACTATTCTATTCGAATTTAAATTGTGGACAATTTTTACTCAATCAAGAGGTTGTGTAGGAGGATGTACACTTGACATTTAAAGTAGGATAACAACCCTGCAGCTACTGTTTGAAAGTATAACTTCCAGGTGGTCAAATTATCTGGTCATTTATAAGACAAGATTTCAGAAAAAGTCGGATTTGAACTTTTTTCATTGAAATAAGTGGGATATTTTTACAGCTCGTTTTTCATAGTGTTCTCTCTTTTTTAATATTTAGTGGAGAGGACATTAGCCTAGGGATCAGATGGTTTACAGAGTGGAAAAATATTGCTTTATAATAAAAGGAGGATATTGAATAAAGCCCAGATTTAATACCCAGCCTAACAGAACACCCTGATGAATGTAATTGCATTTTAAGCATTCTGATTAAATTTTTTGATCCATATTGCATTTGTTTTGCTTGTGAATCTTTTATGAAAAAAAAAGTGTCTGGAGATTAAAGGATTAGTGAGTTCTTAAGAAGCTGGGCAGCTGCTAAAGCATCTGAATATTCTTGCTTAAAGATGGTTGAAAAGCTGCATTAATCTCAGCTGTTACAGTGAGTGATATGGCTGAAACTAGAATAGTTGGAGGGAAGTACCCTAAGGAAAACGTCTTTCTATAGTGGACGACATGAATGATATTCACTGTAAATGCAAAAAAAAAAAAAGAAAAATCTAAACAACAGTGCAGTTAAAAAGAAATTTATCAGCTATGCTGACTCGTTAAGGAATAATACTTTTCCTCCCTTCTCATTTCTTAGGCTAATTGAGAATTCAGGGAATATATAAAGATTAAGAAATAATTTGCATGCTCTCAAATCCTAAGTGCCAGTCATGTCTCTTGATAACCAGACAATAAAAGGGCTAATGGATTAGCATAGCTATTTTACCTTGGAAGAGAAGTTTTTGTCAGTGACAGAAAAACAGGTAATTGAGCAGTTTTCAATATATCAGTTTGTTTTGCACAATATTCATCTTTCTAAATAAGCAGCTCAACATAAAATATAGGGAGTCCTTTTGGAAATTGTTCCATATATTTATTTGTTTATTTTTTGGCCGCACTAGGTCTTTGTTGCTGTGCAAGGGCTTTTCTAGTTGCAGCAAACAGCGGTTACCTTCTAGCTGCAGTTGTACAGGCTTCTCACTGCCGGGGTGGGGGGTGGGGTTCTCTTCTGGAGCACAGGCTCCAGGGCATGCAGGCTTCAGTAGCTGCAGGACACAGGCTCAGTGGTCATGGCACACGGGCTGTAGTTGCTCTGTGGCCTGTGGAATCTTCCCGAACAGGACGCAAACCCAAATCCCTGCATTGGAAGGTGGATTCTTATTCACTGTACCACGAGGGAAGTCCAGGAGTTCCCTTTTGTATTCAGAAAATTGTTTCTAAATTCTTACAAAGCTAAATGTGCTAAAGTCAAATTGAGGTTCCCACACATGTGTATATATATATATATTTTTTCATGGCCCCATATGTGTGTGTGTGTGTGTGTATACATATAAAATCATGGTCGACACAGGTCTACAACCTAGGATCAGGGCAATCTGGTAAACTAGTGAGAGCTTTATAGATCCCTTGAGATGGATGTGGCCTTGGTAGCTGTGTTAGCTGGATGCTGGTACCCAAAAAAGTCATGAAGAAAGAAAAACTTATAAATTCCTGTTTGGGAATGATACTCAGCCAGTTCTCTGTATATGTTAATGACCTCTCATGGGCTTTTAGTAAGGTGGCTTTACTGAACAGAGAAGCTCTATGCTAATAATGGTTCTTAACCTTGGCTGTCAAAAATCTAAGGAAGATTTGAACAAATTCTAGTGAAGGGCTTTTATTGGGGGAGGGGAATAGGGGAAAACGAAGAGGGCATTTGGAATCTGATTTTATATGTCTGAGACTTGGTTTCTTTGAGAATGAGTATTCTAGCTTCCCGGGGAGCTGGAGTGCAGCAGAAGCTTTGAAAAGTATTTCCAATTGATACTCACAAGGAGAGGATGGGCTGGAAATGAAGAGAGAGCCCATTCTCAGTGAGGAATGTGCACGTGTGTGCTTAGTCACTCAGTCGTGTCCAACACCAGGCTCCTCTGTCCATGGGGTTTCCCAGACAAGAGTACTGGAGTGTATTTTCATTTCCTTCTCCAGGGAGTCTTCCCAACCCAGGGACTGAACCTATGTCTCCTCTGTCTCCTGAATTGCAGCAGGATTCTTGACCCATGAGCCATCTGAGAAGCCCAATGAGGAGGGTACTAATGGTGTTTCTTTCAGTTCAGGCAGAGCACCTACCAGTGCTAACCATAAGAATTTCCTAAGAACATCATCACCACCTCTGTAGAGTGGTGCAATGTCCTTTACCTGTCCCCACCATGCCTAAAATGGCATTGCTGGAGGATCCTCAGACTAAATTCACTCTATGAAAGGTAATGTGTAGTATCCATTGTTGAGAAATGCCAGGCATTGAATATCCATGGTCCATCATTGCTCAATTTAGTTTCAAGCCTTCAGTAACTTGTACATAAAATCCAGTGTCTATCTAGAATACTGAAGAAGTACCATCCATTACAGTGAATGAGCCAAACTGATCAAACAGCAACAATTGAAAATGTGTTAAACTGTCATATTTTTTTGTCTTTGAAAACTTTTTATTGAAGTATAGTTCTGCTGAACAGAAAATTGATCCAGTTATGTATATGCATGTGTTATTTCGGGAGCTTCACAGGTTGCTCCGTGGAAAAGAATTCACCTGCCAATGCAGGAGACACAGGAGACTTGAGTTTGATCCTTGGGTCAGGAATATCTCCTGGAGGAGGAAAGGGCAACCTGCTCTAGAATTCCTGCTGGGATAATCCCATGGACAGAGGAGCCTGGCGGGCTACAGTCTATGGGGTGACAAAGAGCCTGACATGACAGAGCAAACACATGCACATGGATTCTTTTCAATATTCCTTTCCATTTTGATTTATCAAGAGTCAACTGTGGTTCTTTGAGTTCTGAATTGTGCAATTATAAAGTTTATTGAGCTTATGGAAAGCTATGAGGCCAGTGGACTGCCAGTACACACAGAGTTATACACACAATTATAGAATCTTTAGACTCCTGGGTTAAGTTCAGTTCAGTTCAGTCACTCAGTCATGTCCAGCTCTTTGCTACCCCATAGACTGCAGCACGCCGGGCCTCCCTGTCCATTGCCAACTCCTGGAGTTTACTCAAACTAATGTCCATTGAGTTGGTGATGCCATCCAACCATCTCATCTTCTGTTGTCCCCTTCTCCTGCCTTCAATCTCTCTCAGCATCAGGGTCTCTTTAAATGAGTCAGTTCTTCGAATTAGGTGGCCAAAGTATTGGAGTTTCAGCTTCAGCATCAGTCCTTCCAAATATTCAGAGTTGATTTCCTCTAGGATTTACTGTAGTCCAAGGGACTCTCAAGAGTCTTCACCAACACCACAGAGAAGATTCCTGGGTTACTGCTGCTGCTAAGTCACTTCAGTCGTGTCCGACTCTGTGCGACCCCATAGATGGCAGCCCACCAGGCTCCCCCNTATGTTAACTCTGTCCTCTGTCACAATATAGTCTGAAAATATCCAGACCATCTGGACTGTCTCTTATACACATCTAGATGTGTATAAGAGACAGGGGCCTCCCTGTCCATTGCCAACTCCTGGAGTTTACTCAAACTAATGTCCATTGAGTTGGTGATGCCATCCAACCATCTCATCTTCTGTTGTCCCCTTCTCCTGCCTTCAATCTCTCTCAGCATCAGGGTCTCTTTAAATGAGTCAGTTCTTCGAATTAGGTGGCCAAAGTATTGGAGTTTCAGCTTCAGCATCAGTCCTTCCAAATATTCAGAGTTGATTTCCTCTAGGATTTACTGTAGTCCAAGGGACTCTCAAGAGTCTTCACCAACACCACAGAGAAGATTCCTGGGTTACTGCTGCTGCTAAGTCACTTCAGTCGTGTCCGACTCTGTGCGACCCCATAGATGGCAGCCCACCAGGCTCCCCCGTCCCTGGGATTCTCCAGGCAAGAACACTGGAGTGGGCTGCCATTTCCTTCTCCAAGGCATGAAAGAGAAAAGTGAAAGTGAAGTTGTTCAGTCGTATCCAACTCTTAGCGACCACATGGACTGCAGCCTACCAGGCTCCTCCATCCATAGGATTTTCCAGGCAAGAGTACTGGATTAGGGTGCCATTGCCTTCTCTGACTAATTCAATGGGGAAGAAATAAAAAGCTCTTGATCAAGAGATAAGCTCTTAAGACTTATTAGATTTGGGATATTTAGCAAATAGGTTAGTTATCCTTAGAATTAATATATTCATTTATTGTTTTAAAATGAGAAGTATATTTAAATGTTTATTAAAATAAATGAGAAAATATGTAGTGCTATGTAAATACTGTGCAGATAGAAGGTAGTGTCACTTATAGTTTAAGTGATCAAACCGTTCACTCACTTTTCAGAAGTACCACTTACTTTTAAAAACGTCGTTGCCCTTAGTATGATTTTTAAAACACAATTGTGATTAATAAATATTATTTTACATGTCATTCATCTAGTAATCAAAACATTAGTGCTTTCATGTCAAACTATCATGAGATTTTAAATAGCCAGAGCTATTTCCAGAGTTTTATTTGACAAAACGTATTACTATGTGTGAGGCCTTGTAGTTTAAATAAACAAAATAGCAGCATTGCTGGTACACTGGATTCAAATGCCACTTAAACTCTTGCTCTCTGGGGAAAGTTGGCAATTCATTGAGACTTTTTGAATCTCATTTTCTTCATTTATGAATAATTTGAATATTATTATTAATGCATTTAATTTAAATAACTTAAATATATTTGTTTCCTTAGATATGCAATCAGTCCTGCTTAGATTTTATAGTACCACATATATCAAATATCAGTGAATACACTATCAAATTACAGAGTGGTCTGTTCTTTTGGGTTTCATGGGTGAGAGAGTGGTAAAGAATTTGTCTGCCAACGCAGGAGTTGCAGGATCCCTGGGTCAGGAAACTCCCCTGGAGAGGGAAATGGCAACCCACTCTAGTATTGTTGCCTGGTAAATTCCATGGACGGGGAGCCTGATGGGCTACAGTCCACTGGGCTGCAAAGAGTGGGACACGACTGAGCACTCACATCCGCTGTTCATTTGCAATATTTATATGTAACAAATGGCCTTTTCTTAAGTGTAAAAAGTTTAAAATCACACTGAGAATAATAATTATTCTAGTCAAGACTTCACACATCAATGAAACTGGAAGTAGAGCAAAATAAACTAGCATAAATATAAAACTGGCCCAGAAATGTCTAAAAACTTAAAAAATTCTCTACTATCATTGAATAACTTATTTAGAAGGATGACATATTTTAATATTTTTCTTAAAAGTTATATAATCATTTAAAATTTTAAATACTATTTTTTTTTTTCTCATTTGGTGGTGTATGATTACTTTTGGAGCTCTTATGCAAAACTCTCTTGCAGATTGTTCAGAACATCATTTTTCTCAGCCCCATAAAATTGAAATTTTTAATGGATTTGGGAATAAATCTAAAAATTCTAAGGGAAGAAAGAGTGAAATTCAGAATGGAAATTTTAAAAGAGTCATATCATTAAAAGAAGAAACATTCAAGTCAGCATCATAGATAAGAGTAATGTTACCTATTCCATGTTCTTTAAACTCTGCATAGTTCTTTCACATACATGAATTCTTGTTAACAACTCCAAAATATTCCACTGAACGCTTTTAACCATTTTATATGGTAGGTGGACCAAGAAAAGTATGAGTTCTCCAAGATTATAAAATTGTTGTAGTTGCTCAGTCACAAAATCATGTCCAACTCTTTGTGACCCCATGGACTGCAGCACAGCAGGCTTCCCTGTCCTTCTCTATCTCCTGGAGCTTGCTCAAACTCATGTCCATTGAGTCTGTGATGACATCCAACCATCTCATCCTCTATTGCTCCCTTCTCCTCCTGCTCTCAGTCTTTCCCAGCATCACAGGCTTTTCCAATGAGTCAACTCTTTGCATCAGGTGACTCAAATATTGGAGCTTCAGCTTCAGCATCAGACCTTCCAATGAATATTCAGGGTCAATTGCCTAATATTATATAAACCTCATTACCTCTTGCCAGAAATTATCACAAGAAAATATTGATGATCTTATTCCCCTTTGTTATATGTACCTTATGTCAAAAATTTATTTGTTCAGCAAACAACAATATTTGAAAGAATTCAAAACACCTGGTTTAAATGATTTATCTTAAGAGCAGTTGGTAAGCAGGAACCTAATTCTGGAACTAAAGTGCTATTTTCTGCTATTATTTCTTTAACAGAGGTATGTTTAGGAATTTGGGGGCAGAGTTTTAAATCATACATTTTTCCTTGAGGATGATCATTATGAGACATATTTGAAATAATCATTGAAATATAAATTGTCAGTTAAAATGATCACATATAATTTTAACAGCTGAGTTAGCCATGACTAGCTTTTTAATATTTGTAAAGATACACTAGACTGAATTCCTACTGTTTAACTGATGAATACCTAGCAGGTAAAAACAAATTTTCACTCTAATGAAGCCAAACACAATTGGTAATTCTGCTTTAAAAATCACAGGTAAATATATTATTGTTATTTGAGAAGTAAACAAAACTCATATTCCATTCAAGGAAAACATTTTTAAAGATCTCATATAATTAAATATTTTTAAATAATTTTCTAATAACATAACTGAAATAAAAGAAAAATGAAATTAGTTAATTAAATTTTGTATCAAATATATGAGAATAAATGGAAATAACATATCTTCAAAATACCTGAATATATAGCTTTTGGGATATACTTAACCTTAATGACATATTTGATGTTCTCAGCCTTAACTTTAATATTTCAAATGATATATCTAATCATACAGTGTGTTATAGCACTAATCTTTTCCTTCTTCAAATAATTTTATGACAGTTAATCTAAGTAATACATTGTCAGGCGTAAGTTTTTAGAATCATGATCAGAACCATCATGTAAAGAAATTTGGTTGACATCATTACTTAATTGTAAAAGTAATTTTTGATTAATAATAACGATTAATGTTGAAATAGCCGGATAGTCATGAAAATCACTTAAAGCAGAGTTTCCTCTTCTACAAATGATGTTGAGGTACACTGGGGGAAACTAGTAAAGTGGCATTTGTCTAAACATAGGAGCAACTCATTTCGATTACCAGCTCTGAAAGTATTTATTGATTCAATTTTAATTTTTACTTATTATTTTATTGTTTTCAATGAATTATCTGAAATTTTCCACATAAAGTAATGTGTTGTATTATTTCAAATCCTCAGTGCTCAAATTTGTATAAACCAGCCATGCATCTTTGAATTACATTATTCATTATAAAGCAATAAACCAATAAGCAAATACTGAAATATGCCATTAGTTGAGGCAATGTAGGAAAAATAAATTATATCACTTAACATTGTTAAAATGTCTAATTTAGTATAAATAAGTCCAGTTGCTCACTGAAGCAATAATTTTAAACTTTAAACTGGATTCTCCAGTGCAAATTGCATTGAAGTGCAGTTCTATTATTAGCTAAATTTTCAAGCACAAAACCTTGCTGAGGCAGGGTTTGTCATTAATGATAGTGGACATAAATCCATATTTCATCGTTTACTTGATATTGTTATGTATTTTTTGCCAACTTCATGTCAGATTTGATTAGAGCATCATGCTTTCTACTGCATAATAAGGGTGAAGAACTGTTACTAAGGGACTTACTGGCTCAGCCATTCTCCTGCTGTTTTCTTTGCTTGCCTAGTAGGATTTTCCTCAATAGTTTTGAAGAATCTTTTTATAGTGCTTTTCAAAAGTGTTAGTTTCAATAAAACTAGGTAATGTTGTGTATATGAACTCCTTTAACCAGACTCATCTTTATAAACTGGGCTACCATAGTGGCTCAAATGGTACAGAATCTGCCTGAAATGCAGAAGATGCAAGATCTATCCCTGGGTCAGGAAGATGTCCTGGACAAGGAAATGGTGACTCATTCCAGTATTCTTTCCTGGAGAATTCCATGGATAGAGAAGCCTGGCGGGCTACAGTCCATGGGTTCACAAACAGTTGGACACAGCAGAGAGACTAACGCTTTCCCTTTCTTCACCCTTATAAAATGCAGCAAGTCAGAAAGTGCTGAAAGCAAACACGTCAGGTGAGCAAGACAGAACTTCATTAGCAGCCTCTACTCTCTGTTTCTTCAATGTTTCCCTCGATATACCGCCATCCTCTGTAGAAACAGAACTTTGTTGTACTCAATGAATAAGGGCCCAACACAGCAACATAGATGGACCCAGAGATAGTTGTTGTCCAGTCGCTAAGTCCTGTCCGACTCTTTGCAGCCCTGTAGACTGCAACATGATAGGCTTCCATGTCCTTCATGATCTCTGAGTTTGCTCGAACTCATGTCCACTGAGTCAAGATGTGTATAAGAGACAGTTAGAGACCAACACAGCAACATAGATGGACCCAGAGATAGTTGTTGTCCAGTCGCTAAGTCCTGTCCGACTCTTTGCAGCCCTGTAGACTGCAACATGATAGGCTTCCATGTCCGTCACGATCTCTGAGTTTGCTCAAACTCATGTCCACTGAGTCAATGATGCCATCCAACCATCTCATCCTCTGTTGTCCCTTTCTCCTCCTGCCCTCAATCTTTCCCAGCATCAGGGTCTTTTGCAGTGAGTTGGCTCTTTATATCAGGTGGTCAAAGTTTTGGGGCTTCAGTTCTTGCAATGAATATTCAGGATTGATTTCCTTTATGATTGATTGGTTTGATCCTGCAGTCCAAGGGACTGTCAATAGTAATCTTCAGAACCACAGTTCAAAGGCATTGATTCTTTGGTGCTCAGTCTTTTCATGGTCCAACTCTCACTACTGGGAAAACCATAGCTTTAACTATATGGATCTTCATCAGCAAAGTAATGTATCTCCTTTTTAATATGCTGTCTAGTTTTGTCATAGCGTTTCTTCCAAGGAGCAACCATCTTTGGATTTCATGGCTACAGTTACCATCTGCAGTGATTTTGGAGCCCCCAAAATAAAGTTTGTCACTGTTGCCATGGTTTCCTCGTCTGTTTGCCGTGAACCGATGGGACTAGATACCATGATCTTAGTTTTTTGAATGTTGAGTTTTAAGCCAGCATTTTTCACTCTCCTCTTTCACCCTCATCAAGAGGCTCTTTAGTGCCTCTTCACTTTCTGTAATTAGAGTGGTATCATCTGCATGTCTGAGATTGTTGATATTTCTCCCAGAAACATTGATTCCAGCTTGTGGTTCACCCAGCCCAACATTTCAGACAAATATCATATAATATCACTTATATGTGGAATCTTTTTTTTTAAATGATACAAATGAACTTATTTACAAAACAGATACAGACTCATATATTTAGAGAATGTGGTTACCAGGGAGAAATGGATGGGATATAGATTGGGAGTTTGGGATTGATATGTATACACTGGGCTATGTTTAAAATAGGAAGCCCACAAAAATCTATTGTACAGCTCAGGGAACTCATCCCAATATTCTGTAATAACCTAAATGGGAAAAGAAGCTGTAAAAGAATAGCTGCAAGTACATGTATAACTGAATCACTTTGTTGTATGACTGAAACTAATACCACATTTAATCAACTATGTTTCCATAATATAATATAAAACTTAATATAAAATATTTTTTAAAAGCTTAAATTTATTTCTTCTTACTTTTACTTAAGCAGAATAGAAGGAGAAGTTGTAACATCTTATTTCTTTAATGCAGTGAATCCTTCTGTGCACATTTAGGAATGCATCACCCCATTTTGGGTGGACCTTTGCTCTAGAGATAGAGGAGGAATGTAAAACATTAGTGTTCAGTAGCATTTAAATCAAGGTATGTTTTTAATTTACACTAGTGTTTTAAGCATTTCATCTTTTTGTACCAAGGCACAGAAATGTCTTGCTGCCTTTAGAGAGAGACTTAGACTATTCCTAGTGGCTCAGGCAGTAAAGAGCCTGCCTGCAATGTGGGAGAGCCGATTCGATCCCTGGATTGGGAAGAAGACCTGGAAAAGGAAATCGCAACCCACTCCAGTATTCTTGCCTGGAGAATTCCAAGGACAGAGGAGCCTAGTGGGCTATGGTACATGAGGTCGCAAAAAGTCAAACACGACTGAGTGACTAACACTTGCTTACTTGCTTTGGACTGTAGCTATCTTATTCCAGTGATTTTGCTGCAAGAAAAAAAAAATCAAATACATGCAGGTATTATTTTTACTGTTATCCTAATAATGATGATGAATGGTGACCCAGGGCTATTATTTTGTGATTTGGATGCACTAAACTATGGAAAATATAAGCATCTAGAAAAATCTAGTCAAGAGTTGTTTGGGGACCCAGGCAGAATATATTTTAAATCTTTTACCTTAATGCTTACCATGTTTGTATCTTTATTCATCACATAAGTGCTATGTATCTGCTAAAGGTCAACTTTTATTTCTTATTGTAGTTTGTATATCTGTTCTTCACAAAAAGCTGCTTTTTAAGTGCACCAAAGCTCAAGGCACAGAAAAGATAACATGAGAGTAAAAAGTGACAATTAGGTTTTCCTTCCATTTTCCTTCCCATATTTTGCTTTTGTTTGTGGGGATGCATTATATAAAAAGCCATCCTTTACCCCAGTCCAAAAGGTGGTCCATTGTTGCATTAAGCATTAAGAATGCACATACAGTAAAATTGCCTTGGTTTATTCAGTTGGTAAATCATTTTTGCTTTTCTTTTTCCTTGCTATAGGCAGATTTCACAGTAGAGTGCTTAGAAAATAGCTTTTACCTGAGTGAAAAATCAGAGTTCACTGGCTTCAGTTCTATTCAACTTATTTGAAGGTAATCCAGTTTAAACTATACCTTACACAGGGACTATAACCATCAATTCAGTGATAGTCCAAATCACAGTCTCATTGATGTGTTTATGAGACTACTTGTTCACTTCAGTTATATTTTCAAACAATAAAAATGTATCATTAAGAAAAATTTAATAATATTATTTGATATTATGTATATATGATGAAATGTTAAATACATGATGACACTTTTAGATATGCCTAAGTGAAAAAGTTGGCTTAAAGCTCAACATTCAAAAAACTAAGATCATGGCATACAGTCCCATCACTTCATGGGAAATAGATAGGGAAACAGTGGAAACAGTAGCTGACTTTATTTTGGGGGGCTCCAAAATCACTGCAGATGGAGATTGCAGCCATGAAATTAAAAGATGCTTACTCCTTGGAAGGAAAGTTGTGACCAACCTAGACAGCATATTCGAAAGCAGAGACATTACTTTGCCAACAAAGGTCTGTCTAGTCAAGGCTATGGTTTTTCCAGTGGTCATGTATGGATGTGAGAGTTGGACTGTGAAGAAAGCTGAGCACTGAAGAATTGATGCTTTTGAGCTGTGGTGTTGGAGAAGACTCTTGAGAGTCCCTTGGACTGCAAGGAGATTCAACCAATCCATTCTACATGAGATCATTCCTGGGTGTTCTTTGGAAGGACTGAATGATGAATAGGGAGGCCTGGCATGCTGCTATTCGTGGGGTTGCAAGGAGTCGGACACGACTGAGCGACTGAACTGAACTGAATGTGTTAAATGAAAAATTTTTCTGAACCTTTTTTTTAGCTTTTCTGTATTTTTAGAACAAATCTCTGTTGTAGTTATATTTAACACTTGTTAGCACTTAAAAACACTGAAATGGCTGAAGCAGAGGCTATAAACAGACGGTGGCCATCAGTACTTAAATAGCTTTTAGATAGGATCAAATGCCACATCACACACACACAGACACAGAGAGAAGTTATCCCCATAACCAAACTGTTATCAACTCACTCAAATAGGCTTATTTGGATAGGAATAGGCTTCCCTGATGGCTCAGATGGCAAAGAATCTTCCTACAATGCAGGAGACCTGAGTTCAGTCCCTGGGTTGGGAAGACCTCCTGGAGAAGGGAATGGCTACCCACTCCAGTACTGTTGCCTGGAAAACTCCAAGGACAGGAGAGCATGGCAGGCTAGAGTTCATGGGGTCACAAAGAGTCAGACACAACTGAATGACTAGCGTTCCATTTTTTCAAACCATAGGAAGTTGTAATATACTGAAACAGTCCCACTAAATGAGGATAAAACAGGTTCCACTTTTGTCTCCCTACACTCTAAATTCACACATTTTCACAGATAACTCATTAGCCCTGTACATGAAACATCATGGTCTAATTCACTGTCTGAATGATGGCACCTATGTGTTTCCACTCAGACTATCAGTCCTCAGTACCAGCTCCCAGATGTGCTTTGTAGATAAGTCTATGACTATCTTCTCTACTAGCTCATATATTTCTTTATGGTTCATTTCTATAACCTCATTGCTCCACCATTCCTCTTCATTCATCACTCAGGAAACACATGGGTATATAGTCTGTTACCCACAGAAGTGGTCAGCTAATGGACATCTAGTGCCTAGAGAGATAGCAGGTCGTATGCTAGTGTTTTAACCTGTATTTTCCATACACAACAGTGTGATTGTTGTGTCCCAACTCTTTGTGACCCAGTGGACTGTAGCCCACTAAGCTCTTCTGTTCATGGGGTTTCCCAGGCAAGAATACTGGAGTGGGTTGTCAGTTTTCTTTTCAGGGGATCTTTTGGACCTAGGAACTGAACCTGTGTCTCCTGCATTGCAGGCGGATTCTTTACCACTGAGCCACTGAGGAAGCCCCAACAATGTGATTGCTATCTTACTTTATGGATGAGGAAACTGAGGAACAGAGAAATAGATACTGTGTTCAAGATCACACAGTTAATGGAGCTAGATTCAGACACAGGCAGTTTGTATTGATTTTACACTCTTCAGTCTAGGATTTCAAACTATTTACTGTTTAAGCCTTTCAAATCTTCATGTCTCCAAGGGAGAATCTATGATACATATCTGTGTTCAGTAACTCTGACTATCCATAATTTCTTCCTGTTATCTAACCTAAATCCTCCATGTTTTAGATTAAGCCCTCTGGTGCTTTCCTTGGTACATACAATCTTCTAAAAGGGCCCTTTATAAACTTAAAGAGAGTTTTGAATCATTCACTTGCCTACTGGTACAGTAACTCATGAACCACAGCCTTGTCTAACTCAATGAAACTAAGCCATGCCTGTGGAGCCACCCAAGACAGGCGGGTCATGGTGGAGAGGTCTGACAGAATGTGGTCCACTGGACGAGGAAATGGCAAAGCACTTTAGTATTCTTGCCTTGAGAACCCCATGAACAGTATAAAAAGGCAAAATGATTGGATACTGAAAGGGGAACTCCATGGGTCTGTAGGTGCCCAATACACTACTGGAGCTCAGTGGAGAAATAACTTCAGAAAGAATGAAGGGATGGAGCCAAAGCAAAAACAATACCCAGTTGTGGATGTGATTGGTGATAGAAGCAAGGTCTGATGCTGTAAAGAGAAATATCGCATAGGAACCTGGAATGTTAGGTCCGTGAATCAAGGCAAATTGGAAGTGGTCAAACAAGAGATGACGAGTGAACGTCAACATTCTAGGAATCAGTGAACTAAAATGGACTGGAATGGGTGAATTTAACTCAGATGACCATTATATCTACTACTGTGGGCAGAATTCCTTAGAAGAACTGGGGTAGCCATCATGGCCAACAAAAGAGTCTGAAATGCAGTACTTGGATGCAATCTCAAAAACAACAGAATGATCTCTGTTCGTTTCTGAGGCAAACCATTCAGTATCACAGTAATCCAAGTCTATGCCCCAACCAGTAATGCTGAAGAAGCTGAAGTTGAACTGTTAGATGAAGACCTACAAGACCTTTTAGAAGTAACACCCAAAAGAGATGTCCTTTTCATTATAGGGGACTGGAATGCAAAAGTAGGAAGTCAAGACATAACAGGCAAATTTGCCCTTGGAGTACGGATTGAAACAGGGCAAAGGCTAATAGAGTTTTGCCAGGAAATGCACTGGTCATAGCAAACACTCTCTGCCAACAACACAGGAGAAGACTCTACACATGGACATCACCAAATGGTCAACACTGAAATCAGATTGATTATATTCTTTGCAGCCAAAGACAGAGATGCTCTATACAGTCAGCAAAAACAAGAACAGGAGCTGACAGTGGCTCAGATCATGAACTCCTTATTGCCAAATTCAGACTTAAATGGAAGAAAGTAGGGGAAACCACTAGACCATTCAGGTATGACCTAAATCAAATCCCTTATGATTATACAGTGGAAGTGAGAAATAGATTTAAGGGCCTAGATCTGATAGATAGAGTGCCTGATGAACTATGGAATGAGATTCGTGACATGGTACAGGAGACAGAGATCAAGACCATCCCCATGGAAAAGAAATGCAAAAAAGCAAAATGGCTGTCTGAGGAGGCCTTACAAATAGCTGTGGAAAGAAGAGAAGTGAAAAGCAAGGAGAAAAGGAAAGATATAAGCATCTGAATGCAGAGTTCCAATGAATAGCAAGGAGAGACAAGACAGCCTTCTTCAGCAATCAATGCAAAGAAATAGAGGAAAAGAACAAAATGGGAAAGACTAGAGATCTCTTCAAGAAAACCAGAGATACCAAGGGAACATTTCATGCAAAGATGGGCTCATAAAGGACAGAAATGATATGTACCTAACAGAAGCAGAAGATATTAAAAAGAGGTGGCAAGGATACACAGAACTGTACAAAAAAGTGCTTCACGACCCAGATAATCACAATGGTGTGATCACTCACCTAAAGCCAGACATCCTATAATATGAAGTCAAGAGCATCACTACGAACAAAGCTAGTGAAGGTGATGAAATGCCAGTGGAGCGATCTCAAATCCTGAAAGATGATGCTGTGAAAGTGCTGCACTCAATATGCCAGCAAATTGGGAAAACTCAGCATTGGCCACAGGACTGGAAAAGCTCAGTTTTCATTCCAATCGCAAAGAAAGGCAATGCCAAAGAATGCTCAACTGCTGCACAATTGCACTCATCTCACATGCTAGTAAAGTAATGCTCAAAATTCTCCAATCCAGTCTTCAGCAGTACTTGAACTATGAACTTCCAGATGTTCAATCTGGTTTTAGAAAAGGCAGAGGAAGCAGAGATCAAATTGCCAACATCTGCTGGATCATGGAAAAAGCAAGAGTGTTCCAGAAAAACATCTACTTCTGCTTTATTGACTATGCCAAAGCCTTTGACTGTGTGGATCACAATAAATTGTGGAAAATTCTGAAAGAGATGGGAATACCAGACCAACTAACCTGCCTCTTGAGAAACCTATATGCAGGTCAGGAAGCAACAGTTAGAACTGGACATGGAACAACAAACTGGTTCCAAATAGGAAAAGGAGTACATCAAGGCTGTCTATTGTCACCCTGCTTATTTAACTTATATGCAGAGTACATCATGAGAAATGCTGGGTTTGAAGAAGCACAGGCTAGAATCAAGATTGCCAGGAGAAATATCAAGAACCTCAGATATGCAGATGACACCACCCTTATGGCAGAAAGTGAAGAGGAACTAAAAAACCTCTTGATGAAAGTGAAAGAGGAGGAGTGAAAAAGTTGGCTTAAAGCTCAACATTCAGAAAATGAAGATCGTGGCATCTGGTCTCATCACTTCATGGGATATAGATGGGGAAGCAGTGGAAACAGTGTCAGACTTTATTTTTTTGGGCTCCAAAATCACTGCAGATGATGATTGCACCCATGAAATTAAAAGACGCTTACTCCTTGGAAGGAAAATTATGACCAACCTAGACAGCATATTGAAAAATAGTGGCATCACTTTGCCAACAAAGGTCTGTCTAGTCAAGGCTATGGTTTTTCCTGTGGTCATGTATGGATGTGAGAGTTGGACTGTGAAGAAGGCTGAGCACCGAAGTATTGATGCTTTTGAACTGTGGTGTTGGAGAAGACTCTTGCGAGTCCCTTGGAGTGCAAGGAGATCCAACCAGTCCATCCTAAAGGAGATCAGTCTTGGGTGTACATTGGAAGGACTGATGCTGAAACTGAAACTCCAATACTTTGGCCACCTCATGCGAAGAGTTGACTCATTTGAAAAGACTCTGATGCTGGAAGGTATTGAGGGCAGGAGGAGAAGTGGATGACAGAGGATGAGATGGCTGGATGGCATCACCGACTCGATGGACATGAGTTTGAATGAACTCCGGGCGTTGGTGATGGACAGGGAAGCCTGGCGTGCTGCGATTCATGGGATCGCAGAATCAGACACGACTGAGCGGCTGAACTGCACTGAACTGAACAGTAACTCAAGTACTTTTAACCTTTGCCTTTAGATCTTATATCTGAATTTTATAAGCATTTTGAGGGCACTTTTGTGAAAACTGTTCTCCATTTTCTTGGCTGTGAAATGAATAGTTTAGTTCAGTTCAGTTCAGCCACTCAGTCATGTCTCACACTCCACAGCATGCCAGGCCTCCCTGTCCATCATCATCTCCCAGATTTCACTCAGACTCACGTTCATCAAGTCCATGATGCCATCCAGCCATCTCATCCTCTGTCATCCCCTTCTCCTCCTGCCCCCAGTCCTTCCCAGCATCAGAGTCTTTTCCAATGAGTCCACTCTTCGCATGAGGTGGCCAGTGTACTGAGTTTCAGCTTTAGCATCATTCCTTCCAAAGAAATCCCAGGGCTGATCTCCTTCAGAATGGACTGGTTGGATCTCCTTGCAGTCCAAGGGACTCTCAAGAGTCTTCTCCAACACCACAGTTCAAAAGCATCAATTCTTCGGCACTCAGCCTTCTTCACAGTCTAACTCTTTCCAAATGTAATGGTTTAAGACTAACTTATCAACGGTTTAGCATGTGCAATATATGATATGGAATCATATGATTTTTAATGTATTTTATAGATTATCTTACAATATTTGTGGTTTAACCACCAACATTTATCATCTAGCTGTATTTTACAATTGAATGCTTTTGGAACCATAGAAGTCTCAAAGTTGTTTAGTGGTATTTTCCTATATTACCTATAGATAGTTTCCTTTTTAGTGAGGGGATGTTTTATCTCTTTTATCTCTTACTTATGTTTGACTATGTATTTTGTGCCTTTTTTTGGTTACACATTACTCCTTACTAAAAATCAAACTTTCTTGTAATTTAATGATATCATTTTACATAGTCTTTATTAATTTATGTTGTTACTACTTATTGTCATATACTATTTTTTGTATTTAATAATGTCTACTATACAATATTGGAAGCATACCATTTTACAACTGCTATCATACAAGAAAAGAGTTACCATAACAGACCTGAAATCGTTAGAAAATCCTGCTTGCTAGGTTGGTCCTTAACTTCTATCTGGAAACTTAAATTTCTGGAGTATTGCCACAGTTTTCCAACTGATAAGAATAGTTTTACATACCTACATTGTTTGTGCAAACACTGTGGCTTATGCTGCTTATCTGCTTTCCTTCTGTGATTCTGAAATTTTAGGAAGTGCTAGGCAGACGATACGTGCTTTGTGGCCAACTTCATGTAAAAACTTTGAGTAGCAGATTCAAATGGGCTTCCCATGATGAAACACTGTACATATGTCATTGCATATTTATTGCTGCTATCTGTGTCAGCCCTCATGGAACAGAGAAAGCGTAAGGAAGGCTCACATGGGTTTTTCTATGATCTGCTTGTGTCTTTTTTACCTTATGATCTGGTGATGTCTCCTTGCTATGCTTGCTATAACCAGTTTTAGCCATGCATGCAACTGTATACTGAGTTCCATGAACTCGTACAGTGACTCTCCAAGTGTGAGATTCTCCCAGCACAGCCATTATTTACAAAATATTGAATTGCTCAAGAAGTTCATTCAGGTTTTCCTATGTTTTTTTCACATCATGAACTCACTTAATCCTTCCAGTTACTTCATCAAACGTCATGAAGAAAGTGGAGTATATATTATACAACCTTCATTTTAAATAAAGAAGCAGGCATAAAAATCATCCAGGATTTCTTCGACCTTATTCTATTTGTGCTTAACATTTCTTCCTACTTCTAAGCAGGGCTAGACATGCACAATATTGTCAGTTCTCTCTCATTGGTCTTCTGTGTTCTTCTCAAGTCCAGCTCAAGTACCTCCTTCACCAAACTTGCCAACTCCAATGTACTTAGTGCTGTTTTAACAGACACAGAGTCCCACCTTCCTTGCAGCTCGAGCTTCCAACAGCTATTATACCTGTATTGTTCTCTTAGTTAGTATTAATATTTGCTTTTGTTTCCTTTTGACATATCACAATCCACTTGATAGTACTGAATATTCCTTAATATGTGTCTTAGCCAAGATATCCATAGACGATTTATCAGAATACACCAAAAAATACAAGTCCAAAGTCATACCTAAGAGGTGGGAATTTGAAGGGAACAGGTGTGTAAGAATGATGATTTAAATGTTTTGGGATCTGCCTCAAATTAGGGATGACTCCATTCACTGAAAGTGAGTTTGCTTTGACCTTAAGATGGAATTTTAGGGTCACCCAAGATAGAAGTTTATTTGAAGGTTTAAAATGTTCTCTTTCTCCTAATTGTCTAAAATTATAAACTACTATTTAAATATTGTATACCTAACTTTTTAGCCCTTTTCCTAAACACTGAAACAAATACTAGAGCTTTTTAGTGAGTGATTTATGCTAGGGGCAGAAAATTGGCATAGCAGAAGCTTACAGAATCACATTGAAGTCCAGTGTTTCTAGTAGTTCATTTGGATGATTTATTCCATTAATTGCAAAAAAAATATTTTATGTAAGTCTCATAACTTTTTGAAGAGCTGAGTTATTGGAGGATGAGTTAAAGCAGTTAATAAAGTAGGATCATCTTGAGCATTGATTAAATCCACTAAGATTTTCCCCATTCCCACCACCATGATACAGTATTCCATCAGTCTTACTTTGAAGGTTCAGTTCAGTTCAGTTCAGTCACTCAGTCGTGTCCGACTCTTTGCGACCCCATGAATCGCAGCATGCCAGGCCTCCCTGTCCATCACCAACACCCGGAGTTCACTCAGACTCATGTCCATCGAGTCAATGATACCATCCAGCCATCTCATCCTCAGTCGTCCCCTTCTTCTCCTGCACCCAATCCCTCCCAGCATCAAAGTCTTTTTACAATGAGTCAGCTCTTCGCATGAGGTGGCCAAAGTATTGGAGTTTCAGCTTTAGCATCATTCCTTCCAAAGAAATCCCAGGGCTGATCTCCTTCAGAATGGACTGGTTGGATCTCCTTGCA
>SJYX01003804.1:79585-91260 GCA_006410675.1 Oreotragus oreotragus
CATACATGACTACCAGAAAAATCATAGCTTTGACTATATGGACCTTTGTGTCAAACATGAGTCTCCTGCATTGCAGGTAGATTATTAGCCACTGAGTCATTTGGGAAGCCTGGTTATATATTATAGCTGAATGCTAAGCTTTGGCCCATATCAACTTAGGAAAAATATTTAAAGCATATTAATAAGGAAGAAAAATCTCCTATATGATATTACAGTCAGAGGTTCAGTGCTCCCCTGAGGAACTTTAGATTTTCCCTCACAGGCCAGCATCCTTCATGATTTCTCCAGATGTCATGTAAAGTAGGCAACTATTACTCCATCTTTAAATGTCACCCTGCTTCTGAGCAAATGACTCTAAGATCCACTGTTTGGGAAATTCAGATTCGGTAAACAAACTGATTATTAATATCTACTGAGATTAACTATTTCCCAGGCCTTGCATGACCACTTTTGTATATCAATTTAGAGAATGTTTTGATCTTTTGAGAAAATGTTTGTTGGTCAGCTAGGTTTTTTCCTTATTTATTTTGAATAAGGTAATTCATTTTCCTGTTCTAATTTGGTTAAAGTAAAGGTTGTCTACTTTTTTCTTAAAATCACCATAAAATTTTTTTTCTTTTAAAAAGTTACCCACTTATTGATGAAACCAATATTCATACAGAAATTGTTTTAAAGAACTCTGTTGTCCAGATTATCCATTCAGGACCTAACCCTTACCTGTGAGTAGAAGCTGCAGATTTAATCAGCTTCACTACTTTGAGACCTGCCACTAAAGTCTGAAATGTGGAGCGGGAATTTGCCAACTGCCTTTCTACAGGAGCAGAATTCTCCTGCACTACCTCCTGTATTGCTTCAGGATAAACTTACAATGATTTTGTTTTGGTGTGTTTTGGTTTTGATTTTACATTTTCCCTAAAACTAGCCTATTTCAATTTTGTTATATGATCATTCATCTGATCTTTGTACCATCCCTTTGTTGTATTGTAAATATATTCAGCCCAGCAGAGATGTCATGGAATAAACTGATGTGTTAGCAAACTGCTGCAGAATGACATATGGACAATTTCATAGAGAAAATTTGAAAGGCTAAAAGAACTCTAAAGATCTACTCTACTGGTGTTCATAATAAATGTTCTCAATAGGTGGCTCACAGTGGCGTATAGTGAGCTGGAGCACAAGGATATGCCATGCTTCATTTCAAAGGAAGATCTATCTTATCTCTTACATACACTGAGATGGGGCTTCCCCAGTAGCTCAGCAACAAAGAATCTGCCTGCAATTCAGGAGCCACAAGAAATGCAGTTTTGATCCTTGGGTTGGGAAGATCCCCTGGAGGAGGACACAGCAACCCACCCCAGCACTCTTGCCTGGAGAATCTCATGGACAGAGGAGCCTGGCAAGATTCTGACACATCTGAAACGACTTAGCACACATGCATGCGTGCACTGAGATTCTGCTAAAAATTTTTATTTCAAAATGGGATTATTTAATACATGGTAAAAGCTACTATGTCTAGTCTAATCCATTTATTTAGTTTGATACTAGAATGTCTTATGGTGGAAATCTGAGCACTGTTAGCCAAGAATTCTTCTTCTATTTAAATATTTGTTCTAAGCATAAAACAAATAAATGGAAAAAAAATTAATGTATTTCAAGAACCCAGTATAAGTATAGCCAATTTGTTGCCCAACAAAACCCCATTACCTTTTCTTTCTACTTAACTATACAGATTTTTTTTTTTTTCCCCTATCCACACCTCAGGGAAGATGATCTTATCTGAGGTTCAGAGCTCAGTCTACCACAAGGGTCTATTCTGTTTGTTAGATTTTGAATACAGCATGAAGATACACATGGAAATTGCTTTGTAACTGTCTGCTGCTGCTGCTCAGTCACTTCAGTCATGTCCAACTCTGTGCGACCCCATAGACAGCAGCCCACCAGCCTCCCCTGTCCTTGGAATTCTCCAGGCAAGAACACTGGAGTGGGTTGCCATTTCCTTCTCCAATGCATGAAAGTGAAGAGTGAAAATGAAGTCACTCAGTCGTGTCGGAGTCTTAGCGACACCATGGACTGTAGCCTACCAGGCCATGGGATTTTCCAGGCAAGAGTACTGGAGTGGGTTGCCATTTCTTTCCCCATGTAATTGTCTAAAAGTTTTGAAATGAGTTCTGCTGAGGGACTTCAAGGAAAATTTTTTTTCTACTGTAAGATGAGACCAAATGTTAAGGGATCTGCTTTTTTCAATTGGCCACTGAGTGTTAGAGCAGAAAAATGAAGAAAACCTAATAACTAAGACATCGTTAAGCCACTAAAAAAACCAATCATGTAGCTGGTTCATTTCTGGAGTACTCAGTATATGAAATAATCCATTTCTTTTTTAGAAGCCATTGAGACTTTTTTATTGCCTGTGACCCAAAGTCATTCTAACTTAGACTAAAATTGCCAGGGTAGAGGAAACAGATTCTAAGATGTACAGAATATCTACTGTTTGTCAGACATTATACTAGACACACTTTTTAATATGTATTTTTTATACTATTTCCCATCTTTTTGTGAGAGAAAAGTTACAATCCTTACTCTATAAACCAAGTGTCTGAGCCTCAAAAAAATATTTGATACATTTCTATTTATTCATGGGTGGATTCCACATATGTGTTAATATATGGTATTTATTTTTCTCTTTCTAACTTACTTCACTCAGTATGGCAGTCTGTAGATCCATTCACGTCTCTGTAGACAGGACAATTTAGTTCATTTTTATGGTTGAGTAATATTCCATTATATATATATTAATATATATATATATCATGTCTTCTTTATCCATTACTCTGACAATGAACATTTAGGTTACTTTCATGTCCTGGCAATTGTAAATAATGCTGCAATAAACAGTTGAGTGCATGTATATTTGCAAAGTGGAAATAGACCCAAACATAAAATACAGATGTATGGACACCAAGGTAGGAAAAGAGGGTGGGATGAATTGAGAGATTGGGATAGACATATATATACTACTAAGTATAAAATATATAAAATCAGTTCAGTTCAGTTCAGTCGCTCAGTCGTGTCTGACTCTTTGCGACCTCATGAATCTCAGCACGCCAGGCCTCCTGGTTCATTACCATCTCTTGGAGTTCACTTAGACTCACGTCCATCGAGTCCGTGATGCCATCCAGCCATCTCATCCTCAGTCATCCCCTTCTCCTCCTGCCCCCAATCCCTCCCAGCATCAGAGTCTTTTTCAGTGAGTCAGCTCTTTGTATGAGGTGGCCAAAGTACTGGAGTTTCAGCTTTAGCACCATTCCTTCCAAAGAAATCCCAGGGTTGATCTCCTTCAGAATGGACTGGTTGGATCTCCTTGCAGTCCAAGGGACTCTCAAGAGTCTTCTCTAACACCACAGTTCAAAAGCATCAATTCTTCAGCACTCAGCCTTCTTCACAGTCCAAACCTCACATCCATACATGACCACAGGAAAAGCCATAGCCTTGACTAGACAGACCATAGTTGGTAAAGTAATGTCTCTGCTTTTCAATATACTATCTAGGTTGGTCATAACATTTCTTCCAAAGAGTAAACGTCTTTCAATTTCATGGCTGCAGTCACCATCTGCAGTGATTTTGGAGCCCAAGAAAATAAAGTCTGACACTATTTCCACTGTTTCCCCATCTATTTCCCATGAAATGATGGGAACAGATGCCATGATCTTCATTTTCTGAAGGTTGAGCTTTAAGCCAACTTTTTTGCACTCCTCTTTCACTTNGTGGAAAAACCATAGCCTTGACTAGATGGACCTTAGTCGGCAAAGTAATGTCTCTGCTTTTGAATATGCTATCTAGGTTGGTCATAACTTTTCTTCCAAGGAGTAAGCATCTTCTAATTTCATGGCTGCAGTCACCATCTGCAGTGATTTTGGAGCCCCAAAATAAAATAGATAACTAATAAGAACCTACTATATGGAAGAGGGAACTCTACTCAGTACTCTGCACTGACCTAGATGGGAGGAAATCCAAGAAAGAGGGGATATATGTTTGCTAATATATCATACATATATGATACAAACATATCGTGGATATGACTGATTCACTTTTCTGTACAGCAGAAAATGACACAATATTGTAAAGCAACTATACTCAAATAAAAATTAAAAATAAAAGCTCCCATGATTCCATGATTGGTCTTATGGAAAATTTGAATCCAGGCTTTTTTTTTTCCATTCAACAGTCTATATATGACCCACAAATATATATTATTTAACTTTGTCAATGCATGTGAAAGTGAAAGTTGCTCAGTCGTGTCTGACTCTTGCTGCTGCTGCTAAGTCGCTTCAGTTGTGTCCGACTCTGTGCGACCCCATAGACAGCAGCCCACCAGGCTCCCCCGTCCCTGGGACTCTCCAGGCAAGAACACTGGAGTGGGTTGCCATTTCCTTCTCCAATGCATGAAAGTGAAAAGTGAAAGTGAAGTCTCTTAGCCGTGTCCGACTCTTAGCGACCCCATGGACTGCAGCCTACCAGGCTCCTCCATCCATGGATTTTCCAGGCAAGAGTACTGGAGTGGGGTGCCATTGCCTTTTTCACTTTGTGACCCTAAGGACTGTATAATCCATGGAATTCTCTAGGCCAGAACACTGGAATGTGTAGCCTTTCCCTTCTCCAGGGGATCTTCCCAACCCAGGGATGGAACCCAGGTCTCCCACATTGGAGATGGATTGTTTACCAGCTGAGCCATAATTATATTATGAGATATAATTGACATATAACACTGCTTAATTTTAAAATGTTTGATTTGTTGACTTGATAAACTTTTATTTTTAAGATGATTATGAACATAGTGGTTCTAACATATTTATCATATTACATAATTCTTATTTTTTTGTGATAAGAACAATTAAGATCTAGTCTCTTAGCAACTTTTAAATTTATAATAGTGTTATTGACTGTAATCACTAACTTGCACTGTAAATTAGATCTCCAGAACTTATCTGTCTACTGGCTGAAAGATTGTAGCCTTAAAATATGTCCCTGACTCCCCCACTCCCAGAACCTGGTAACCACCATTCTACTCAATATTTCTATTAATTTGGCTTTTCTTCGATTCCACATATAAATGATCTCATAAAGTTTTTATCCTTTCCTGTCTGGATGAGGGCATGTCAACTCACTCCAGTAGTCTTGCCTGGAGAATCCCATGGACAGAGGAGCCTGGTAGGATTGGAAACAGTCGAACATGACTAAAGTGACTTGGCATGCATCTGTTTAGACATATTTAGCATAATGCCCTCAAGGTCACCCATGCTGTTTTAAATGTCAGAATTTCCTTCTTTATTATGACTGAATAATATTCTATTGTGTTTGTATATATATATCATCTTTATTCATCTGTCGATAGGCATTGTTTCTATATCTTGCTATTGTGAATAATGCTGTAATGAAATATGAGTGAAGATATATTTTTAATATTCCATTTTCATTTCCCTTAGACATATACCCAGAACTGGGTTTGCTAAATCATATGGTAATTCTAATTTATAATATTTTTAATTTTTTGAGAAATTCCCATGTTATTTTTATAGTGGCTGCTCTGATCTATATCCCCACCAATAGTGCACAGGGTTTACCTTTTCTTCACATCCTTGCCAATACTTGTCATTTCTTATCTTTTTGATAGTAGCCATTCTAAAATGTATAAGGTAATATTAATATCTCCTTGTGGTTTTATTTTTCATTTCTCTAATGATTAGAGATGTTGAGCATCTTCTCATGTACCTGTTCGCCATTTGGGTGTCTTCTTTGGAAAAAAAAATGTCTGTTTAGTTTCTGTGCTCATTTTTTAATTGTTTTGTTATTGAGTAGTATAGGTTATTTTTATGTTTTGGATATTAACTCCTTAACAGATATGTGTTACATGTTAGTCTCTCAATAGTGCCTGACTCCTTGCGATCCCATGGACTGTAGCCCTCCCAGGTCCTCTGTCCATGGAATTCTCCAGGCAAGAATACTGGAGTGGGTAGCCATTCCCTTTTCCAGGGGAATCTTCCAAACCCAGTAATCAAACCTGGTCTCCTACATTGCAGGCAGATTTTTTTACTGTCTGAGCCACCTGGGAAGCCCCAGACAGGTACATGGTTTACACACATTTTCTCCTATTTTGCAGGTTGCCTTCTCATTTTTTATTGTTTGCTTTGCTGTGTGGCAGACTTTTAATTTTGATGTAGCCCCACTTACTATTTTTTTCCTTTTGTTCCCTTTGTTTTTGTGTTACATCTGAAATATCATTGCTAAGACCAATGACAAGGATTGTTTCTACAATTTTTACAATATCAGGTCTTACTTTTAAGTCTTTAATCCATTCTGAGCTAATTTTTGTGGGTGGTGTAAGATAGGGGTCCAGTTTTATTTTCTGCCTGTGGTTATCCAGTTTTCTTAGTACCATTTGTTGAAGAGGCTGTCTTTTCCCATTGAGTATTATTGGCTCCCTTATCAGATATTAACTGACTGTATATGTGGGGTCTTTCTAGACTCTCTATTCAGTACCACTGGTCTATGTGTCTAAAACTATTTTAATGTTGTTAAATAACATTTATTAAATAACAAATTTAGACATATGTTCTTCAGCTCTTTTCAGATCTCACCATTCCCTCTTTTATCTGGGATGATACAAACATTTACTTTATATGCCCAACACCATTTTGAAATTGCAGTCACTTGGTTCTAGCCCTATCTAATACACAAGGATGAAGGCTATTTTACAAATTATTATTGTTTTTAAGAAAAGAGTTCATTTAAGTATCTGATAAGAAGGGTTTTTGCTTTAAGAAATACCTTGAAAGCCAAATTTGACTATTAGAGACTAAATAGCTATTGTGGAAGGAGAATCATATTATATTTGTGACATTTCTAAAAGAGAAAAATCTCTTTTTATGGTTTTAATAATGTGTTTTTGGGAAGAGTGCTATGTTGCAAATATTTCTTATTAATTTGTGAGATATAAAAGACTGTTCTCAGTAATGAAAGAATACCCAGGCTTATGCATCACTTAGAGTAATCAACTCTCCTTTCAGATCTATGACTTATATTTCCAATCTGTGGAAATGCTATCAGTAGGCTGAGACATAATAGTTAATACTTACTGAGAACTAATTTGAATGCTGTGACATGATAGCATAAAAGCTACAGTGGCTATATGAATTTTTATATTAACATAGTTATTTATTTACCTTTTGTCACTTTCAAGTACAGACAACTGAAGATGTTCTTGGGAAGAACAAAAATGAGCATGTCACCTTGGCTTGACGCCACATTTGTCCTGTGATTGCAGAATTTCTGGTGTAATTTCTTGTTAAAGAGAAATACAAATGAGTGATTTAAATAAGTACAGTGAAGGCATTACTATTATTTTAAGTAGTTGTCATATACTGTTAAGTTCTTACATTAGGATAAATGAAATTCTAATTTCTCTTAACCTTATTTTTTTTTAAGATACCTATTATAAGTCCTATTGGTAGAGATAATAAGAAAAACTAGTTGCTAGGATATTTGATTATTACACTACTTATCAAAGAAAAGCCTGTTTTATGGTACTTAAATTATTGGTGTTAAGATGGGGCAATACCAGGTTAAACTTTTTAATGAGAATATAAAAACCTCTATCATAGCCCAATCAATATAGAGGCGCAGTGAATAAGACACATAATGTGAATCTTATGAGTAAAACAATCTCTTTCAATACAAGACTGCAGTTCTTTGATATGGACAAGAAGAATACCTTTCTTTACACAGTACATTCATTTTTGTTACTATACTGTTGTATACCAAGTAGCCACTTAAGTCTGAAATCTTGAAAAGCCTGGAAAACAGAGTTGAAGCTAAAATGAGTTTCTTGATGATATTAAGAACTGAAACATTAGAATACATCTAATTGGGGGAGGTATTTTTTTTATTAATTAACTTCCACATTTAGTACTTTTTAATTAGCAAGTGATATTTGGTGAATCTCAGTATGCTCCTGCTGCTGCTGCTGCTGCTAAGTCACTTCAGTCGTGTCCGACTCTGTGTGACCCCATAGACGGCAGCCCACCAGGCTCCCCCATCCCTGGGATTCTCCAGGCAAGAACACTGGAGTGGGTTGCCATTTCCTTCTCCAGTGCATGAAAGAGAAAAGTGAAAGTGAAGTCGCTCAGTCTGTCCAACTGTTAGCGACCCCATGGACTGCAGCCCACCAGGCTACTTCGTCCATTGGATTTTCCAGGCAAGAGTACTGGGGTGGGGTGCCATTGCCTTCCCTGAGTATGCTCCTACTTATGCTATTTTGTATGATGCTCTGTATTTTGTTAACTTATTTTCTACCATGTGTTTTAATATCTTCCACTTAAATTTATTTTCTGTGCATGTTGTTTCATAATGTGACCATCAATATTAGATTTTCACATCTTATATGGCTGTATTAAAGTACTCAAATGTAGACCTTCTGAAATGTACTATCTCATATCCCTATCGATTAGTGGTGTAAGGTGAATAAAGTGTAATTAAAAGATCATATTGGTTAAGTGAAATCTCACTTCATTGTTATGAAGATTTCTGATATTTAGGTCATACTGTTTTTCTCATTTGACATACCAAACAATAAGATATCTTTGATGCAATGATTCAAATGTAAACTAGCCAGCTAGTTTTACTTAGGAATTATGTTTATTATTTTTTAAGTATTCAGTGTTAACTCATGTTAATATTTAGCAGCCACTATACAATTTCTTGCCTGGAGAATCCCAGGGACGGGAGAGCCTGGTGGGTTACTGTCTGTGGGGTCGCACAGAGTCGGACATGACTGATGTGACTTAGCATACAATTAACTGAAAATATACTGTAAGTAGTAGGAATTTAAAAGATCAAAAATGAAGAAAGAAGAAGCAAAATAAAGGCTTGCAATTAAATCAATCAGTAAGTCAAAGATATAAAATACAAGAGATGAGAAAAGGGGCTGTGATAAGGAAAGGGTGTCATAAGAAAAACTAGTTATCTCACCACATAGAGTAGGCTCTTTAAACCTAGCACCTTGTTTGAATTACTCATTTCTAAATTGGGTTGTTAATACATGGGTCAAGAAAGCAGATATTGTTTGTTTCTATAAGTTAATCAAATCTGAGTTGGCTTACTATAACTGACAACTGGAATTAGGCATCTGAGGATATTTGGTAAATGTGACATCAGAGCAAAGATGATTAGTCATTCATTCAACAAAAGAGGCATGGTCCTAAAGACAGATAGTTTGTAGCTTAGTCATGGGTTGTGTTGGAGAATAAGTAAACTAACAAATTCAGAAAGTGAAAGTGTTAGCCACTCAGTCGTGTCCCATTCTTTCTGACCCTAAGAACTGGAGCCCTCCAGGCTCCTCTGTTCATGGAATTCTCCAGGCAAGAATATTGGAGTGGGTTGTCATTTCTTTCTCCAGGGGATCTTCCTGACCCAGGGAATGAGTCTGTATATCCTGCATTGCAGGCAGATTCTTTATCTTCTCAGCCACCAGGGAAGCTGCTAACAAATTCAGAGCCACATGCTAAATGTTAGAACATGAATATATACAAGTGATATGGATATTCATTTGGAGAACTTTCTTGAGGGCAGGGAAAGTTGAGCTAAGCCTCGATGGATGAAAAAAATTACCCAAGGGCATGGCATAGTTTCAGGTATTTTATATATTTTATCTCATTTAATTTTTATATACCATTTCCATAGTATTTTAAGTTTGTAAATGCAGATGAGTAAAAAGAAGCATCCAAGTTAGGCTGCTTAAACTCACAAAGCCATTGAGCTGCAGAGATGTGGCAGAGCAAGCGGGAAGGGTAAGAGATACAAACAGCATCACTTATCAGAGAAATTGCAGAGTTCAGTTTATCTGCAGTGTCTACTTCATTCATTTTTATATTTGTTAAATGAATAATTGGAGGTATTGTGGGTAAGGCAGACAACAATGGTTCTTAAAAACCTTATGTTCTAACAGTGAGAAACAGACGGTAGACTAGTAAAAAACAGTTATAAGTTCAGATGCTGGTATGTCCTATGAAGAAAAGGAAACAAGATGGTGAGATGGCAAGTAAATGAAGGATGAGTAAACCATACATTGTGACACTCAATAGTAGCCAAAAGAAATGAACTAGAATACCGTTTGGGCTTCCCTGGTGGCTCAGACGGTTAAGCGTCTGCCTGCAGTGCAGGAGACCGGGGTTTGATCCCTGGGTTGGGAAGATCCCCTGGAGAAGGAAGTGGCAACCCACTCCAGTACTCTTGTCTGGAAAATTCCATAGGCTGAGGAGCCTGGTAGGCTACAGTCCATGGGATCACAAAGAGTCGGACACGACTGAGCGACTTCAGTTCAGAATACCGTTTGACTATATAGATGAATCTCTATAATCTAATATTAAATAAAAGCAGTAAATCCTAAAAGATTATGTGCAGCCTGACATCTACTTTAAAAAGTTAAAAATAACTAAAATAGTGTATATGTATGTGTATGTATGTTGTGTGTATGTGTTTAACTGAGGAGCCTGGTAGGCTACAGTCCATGGGATCACAAAGAGTCGGACACGACTGAGCGACTTCAGTTCAGAATACCGTTTGACTATATAGGTGAATCTCTATAATCTAATATTAAATAAAAGCAGTAAATCCTAAAAGATTATGTGCAGCCTGACATCTACTTTAAAAAGTTAAAAATAACTAAAATAGTGTATATGTATGTGTATGTATGTTGTGTGTATGTGTTTAGATATATATATATATACACACAAGTATTTATATATTATTTTTATAAATACATAAAGACACAATGAAAGGACATGAAATGAAAGCAAAGGAGTGATAAACACAGATTTCAGGTTGGGTGGCAAAGGTGTGGTGGAAGTTATATATTGTGGACTGTTATCAATGTCTTAATTTTTGTTTCATGTGGTAGGTTGACAGGTAATTAGTACATAATTTAAAATAACTAAGGTGGCTCAGTGGTAAAGAATCTGCCTGCCAATGCAGAGGACACAGGTTCCATCCCTGGGTCAGGAAGATCCCTAGAGAAGGAAATGGCAACCCACTCTAGTATTCTTGCCTGGAGAATCCCATGGACAGCTAAGCCTAGTGGGCAGCAGTCTACGGGGTCACAAAACAGTTGGATACAACTTAGTTACTAAACAACAATAACAAAATGAAAATAAAAAGGTAACACCAAGATGAGAATATTTCAGGACCTAAAGGTTAATCCAGTTCTGTAAACCTGAGTTTCTCTTAATAAAAAGACAGAGAGTGGTTGGTGGAAACAAATTTCCTGTGTCAGAGTCTGATACTGAAACCTCAATGAGCTGCCATATCCAGGCTCTGAGCAACAGCACTCCCAGAAGGAATGGCAGATGGTTCTGGAGCACACTTGGCAGGTGTGAACAGGGAAGATCTGGGAGGAGTGAGTGTGGACAAGCATGGAAAGAAATGAGCTGCATTCTAGATGTAGATCATGTTATACACTCTGAATCTGACTTCCTTTTCAGTCTGCAAAACAGTGAAACCAGATAAGACATTTTTGTGAAAGCCACCACTTCATCTAGAAAAGCTTTCTTTGATGTATTAGTTTCTGTGTGAATTTGTGTTTGAAGAAGAGTCTACTTCTTAAGTGAGAGGTGGGGCTGGGGGTGGGG
>SJYX01003804.1:93389-110454 GCA_006410675.1 Oreotragus oreotragus
GGGGGGGGGGATGTCTGTCCTGGATGTGTGCTAAGTATCTTGTCATCCATTTGATTAACTTAATTCTGATTTGAGTCTGTCTCTGAAAGATCACGATGATCCCCTAGAGGACCTCTAGGGCCCAGATGCACATCACACTGCAGGTCCTAACCTTCCTGGCAACTGCTTCCCTGCAGAAGCACTCCCTCCCAGCGGGTGTACTCTGCAGAGGCATGCCTGGATCCTAGAAGAAAATCTGATAGTAGTGGAAGAGCCTGTGTTCCTTCCTTATTTGAGAAAATGATGACTACAAAATCACCCTAGTTAATACTTAACTACAAAATTCATAAGAAATATTAATAATGGAGTGTTTCACAAATTCTATGAAAATAGTCTGCCATGAATAATATGTTGAGGAAATTGCAATGTTCTAGATCAATTGCACATCTAAAGGTCAGTCCATTTTATATAACATTACCAGGATTCAGTTTCAGTATCATTGGTTTCATTCACATAACTTGACAATTTTTTCTAATCGTATTTCTTTTCTTTTCTTTTTCCAATCTTATTTATATAATTTATTTTCCTACAGAGTGGAGTTGAACAGAATATATTAATAGACCAAATGTCTATTAATGGAATGAACAGAATATATTCTGTCTATTCTGGAATGAACAGAATATATTAATAGACCAAATGTCAAAAGCTGTGAATTCTACCTTAGTACTACAAGACACGTTTTGCTTCTTCTTTGCCCCTCCTCCCTCAATTGTAGAAGGAGGGGGCTGGGTTAGAATGATCGTGAAGATATCTTTCAGCTGTATGTATGCATGCGCGCATGCTCAGTTGTATCCGACTCTTTGCAACCCGTTAACTATAGCCCACTAGACTCCTTTGTCTATGGTATTACCCAGTGAAGAATACTGACGTGGATTGCCATTTCCTCCTCCAGGGGATACTCCCAGCCCAGGGTCTGAACCCATGTCTCTGGCGTCTCCTGTATTGGCAGGCAGATTCTTTACCAGTGAGCCACTTGAGAAGCCCATCTTATAGCTATTCATGTATAATTCTTTGAGTAGACTTATAAAGAATAAAAGTGTTTCATTTTCATTCAAAGTTTTTAATTATCATGTGCAAAGTAATAAAGTTGTCACATCTAGATTTATTCTTGAGCAAATACAGATAGATTGAAGGTATTTTTAAATGACCCAACTAAATTGAGCAAATTCAGCATATAACATCATTTTGTTCACCAAACATAACTTTTTTAAGTTAAAAATTGCATATCAGCAAACAAATAAAGCTATTTTTCATACTGGACCAATGTTTAAAAGTTAAACCCCAGCAAGTATAATTTTAGTTCTAATAAACTATAAACAAAGAGCTTTAATTTCCCCAGAACGTGTCAAATTAAATATGTAAAAATATTCACAAATTAAGGTATGGATTACCAATAAAAATGAATAACAATAAAAACAAACAAAAAGCCTTTCAGAAAAGAATAATTATGATAATAACAGTTGGGTCACAGATTTAATATGTTCCTTAAACTATCAGTAAAATATGTTATTAGTCTTTTTTTTTTTTTTTTCGTGAATGAAGAAACCCTTGTGTAGCCTAAGCATGTGTTCTGGTATAGAATTAATCAACTTATTTTATTTTCTATTGGCTTATTCTTTTATGGCCCTCAGAGTAATGCAGCTTCTTGCTAAAATTCAGTTTCCAGTTCTCATATCATGCAAAGTCAAGTGTGTATCTTAATTCAACAAATATTTATTGAGTGGCATTGTTCTAAGTACATGGGAGGCATTCTGGAATAAAGCAGATGGAGATCCATGTCTTTGTGAAGCTGATATGTTTATGTGGGCAAAGGAAGACAATCAGCAATAAACATAGTAAATGATATAGTACATGAGATCTTAATAAGGGCAATGGATTAAAAAAAAGACAAAAAGGATTGGTGAAACAAGATTTTCTTTTTCCATTGTTGTTGTTATTGTTCACTCACTAAGTTGTGTCTGACTCTTTGCGACCCCATGAACTGCAGCACATCTGGCTTACTTGTCCTTCACTATCTCCCCGGGTTTGCTCAAACTCATGTCCATTGAGTCAGTGATGCCATCCAACCATCTCATCCTCTGTCACCCCCTTCTCCTCTTGTCTTCAATCTTTCTCAGCATCAGGGTCTTTTCCAATGAGTTGGTCTTTGTATAAAGTGTCCAAAGTATTGGAGCTTCAGCATCAGACCTTCCAAAGAATATTCAGAGTATATTTCCTTTAGGATTGGGTGGTTTGCTCTCCTTGCTGTGCAAGGAACTCTCAAAAGTCTTCTCCAGCACCACAGTGCAAAGGTATCCGTTCTTCAGCATTCAGCATTCTTTGTTGTGCAACAGTCACATCCATACATGACTAATGGAAAAGCCATAGCTTTGGCTATATGGAACTTTGCTGGCAAACTGGTGCCTCTGCTTTTTAATATGCTGTCTAGGTTTGTCATAGATTTCTTTCCAGTATTCTTGGGCTTCCCTTATGGCGAAGCTGGTAAAGAACCTGCCTGTAATGTGGGAGACCTGAGTTTGATCCCTGGGTTGGGAAGATCCTCTGGAGAAGGGAAAGGCTACCTGCTTCAGTATTCTGGCCTGAAGAATTTCATGAACTGTATAGTCCATGGGGTCACAAACAGTCGGACATGACTGATCAACTTTCACTTTCACTTTCCTTCCAAGGAGAAAGCATCTTTAATTCTATGGCTGCAGTCACTGTCTGCAGTAACTTTGGAGCCCAAGAAAATAAAATCTGTCACCGTTTCAGGTTTTTCCCAATCTATTTTCCATGAAGTGATGGGACCAGATGCCATAATCTTCGTTTTTTGAATGTTGAGTTTTAAGCCAGCTTTCTCACTCTCCTCTTTCACTCTCATCTAGAGGCTCTTTAGTTCCTTTTTGTTTTCTACCATTAGAGTGGTTTCATTTGCATATCTGAGGTGTTGATATTTCTCCTGGCAATCTTGATTCTAGTTTGTGCTTCATCCAGCCTGGCATTTCGTACAATGTACTCTGCATAGAATTTAAATAAGCAAGATGACAATATACAGCCTTGACATACTCCTTTCCCAATTTTTAATCAGTCTTTTTTTCCATGTCTGATTCTAACTGTTGCTTCTTGACCTGCATACAGGTTTCTCAGGAGACAGGTAAGGTGGTCTGGTATTCCCATCACCTTAAGAATCTCCACAGTTTGTGGTGATCCACACAGTCAAAGGCTGTCTTATATTCAATGAAGCAGAAGTAGATATATATATATATATATTTTTTTTTAATTTGCTTGCTTTTTCTATGATCCAGTGGATGATAGTAATTTGATCTCTGGTTCCTGTGCTTTTTCCAAATCCAGCTTGTGGATTTACCATAACTAATTTTCAAACAAAACTTTTGAATATCTACTACTGGAATGAAGTCAAGGATAATATATATGTTTGCTTATGATTAGCCTTATGATTTGCTTATGATTAGCCCCAATCCATATCACAGTTCTTGAACTACAATAGATATCCATTGCATGTGTTAGGTACAAAACCAAAGAAATGAGGGAATATTATGCACTTTATTATTCTTGATCATAAAATTGTTTTGTGTTATTCTTTTATCAAATTAGTTCATTTAAAATATCTTGGAAATATGTTGAAATATTAAAGTTCAGAGTTTATGTTGAATATCAGTTCAGTTTAGTCACTCAGCCGTGTCCAACTCTTTGTGACCCCATGAATCGCAGCACGCCAGGCCTCCCTGTCCATCACCAACTCCGGGAGTTCACTCAGACTCACGTCCATCGAGTCAGTGATGCCATCCAGCCATCTCATCCTCTGTCGTCCCCTTCTCCTCCTGCCCCCAATCCCTCCCAGTGTCAGAGTCTTTTCCAATGAATTGACTCTTTGCATGAAGTGACCAAAGTACTGGAGTTTCAGCTTTAGCATCATTCCTTCCGAAGAAATCCCAGGGCTGATCTCCTTCAGAATGGATTGGTTGAATATAGTTTATTCCATTTCCTTAGATCTCTATGGAAGCCCAAAAGCTCATCATAAGTTGATTATGGTTTCTTTTTGATATATTGGTTCTAGGAAAGTTACATGTTGATAGTTAATATCTACAATATTAGTCTAAATTGAGATTTCTGGTCTAAGAAAAATTTAAGCAGTCTTTCCTTAAGTCAAAGTTCCCAAATTAACAGAATTATTTTGTATATATTAAATGTATTTATGGGGCATATGTATAAATATATTATAGTTCTATCTGGATGGCTTTATATCATGTATTTAATTCAGCTTTCTTTTATAGAGATATTTTAAAAATATACATTCCTGACCAGATTATAAACTCCTGGAAGTCAAGGATTGTCATTAATCTCTGCATCTTCAGAGATTATAGCACATAGCAGGTATTTAATACAGTTGCATGGCTTGCTAAATGCTCAGAATAATTAGATCATCAGCTAGGGACTAGAAACCATTTTGTTAAATAGAAAAATCTCATAATAGTGTTACAGAGAATCAAGACTTAATATTTAATTTGTTGTTGCTAAATTATAGAAGCCAGGAGAGACAAAAAATGAAAGACTGGATTCATTTTGCTATTTATATAGTGTCATCTTTTGCTCTTTTCTTTGAGCCTGTTCAGAGTTGCTCCATTAAGGAAATAATAAGGTCTCATAAGTATGTGCTCTCAATTGTGCAATCTCATAAAAGCTTCGGAAATAAGTATAAGTATGTTCATTACAGTTAACTACTTACTATCATTATTATGATGATAATAAATCTATAGTGTTAATTTTATTCAAACTATTGAGTGAACTGAACATTTGAAAATGTACTTTGTTTCTCTACTAAAGTAAAAACAATGATTTGTGATATGAAAAGGCCCTCCATTGCGGAAAAAAACAACTGCATGTACTCTGTCATCCTGCAGTAGTTTTGTTCCTCTCTTCTGAGTTATTAACTTTATTTAAACAGTTATAATGCAATTGTTGTAAGCCCTAAAACAACATTAACCCATGGAAAATAAGATAAAGAAGTTTTACTGTACACGAATGTAAAATATAGAGAAATTAACAAAGATGAAGCCAGTTACACAGTCATATAAAGAAATTTACAGACAACTTTGGAAGTAGGAAAAATAATATATAATCATAAGTTGGGATTATATGTATTCCATTTTCCCTCTTTCTTTAGGTCTTACTTATTTTCCACATCAAATAATCATTGTAAAATTTTTGTTTCCTTTCCACTATAAACATATATTTTAAAGTGAGACCTCTCTGGTATAATAACTTTAAAGAGCTTCTGTATTTTATTTAGGAGAAACCTTGTGGAAAAGTCTTTGAGTGATTCTTTGAAATACTATTTTATCTTTTCAAATAAAACAAATTAATGTTATGGGTTGAAATTAACTTTAAAAAAGTAATTTGTTCCTCGGGCAGATCATGTATAAATGAGATAGACAGTTGTCTACATGGTACAGTTTGAAGCATACTACTAAACCCGTCTTGCCTAAATTATTTCCTACCTTGGCTTTCCACGCTGCCAGAGATCCNTAAAACAAATTAATGTTATGGGTTGAAATTAACTTTAAAAAAGTAATTTGTTCCTCGGGCAGATCATGTATAAATGAGATAGACAGTTGTCTACATGGTACAGTTTGAAGCATACTACTAAACCCGTCTTGCCTAAATTATTTCCTACCTTGGCTTTCCACGCTGCCAGAGATCCCCAACAGCTGACTTTTATTCATTAGCAATGCAGCATATGCAGGTTGCTGTTCCTGTTTAGTCACTCAATTGTGTCCAACTCTTTGCAAAACCATGGATGATAGCCCACCAGGCTCCTCTGTCCATGGGATTCTCCAGGCAAGAATACTGGAGTGGGTAGCCATTCTCTTCTCTAGGGTATCTTCCTCACACAGGGATCAAACCCACATCTCAAGTGGCTCCTGGATTTCAGATGGATTCTTTACCACTGAGCCACCATTTCCTACCTTGGCCTTGCATGTTGCCAGAGTTACCCAACAGCAGACTCTTATTCATTAGTAATGTAGCATATGCAGGTACTATTTGCCAAATAATAAGTATTCTTGAACCATATATCACATGAACTAGTCTAGTCCCTGAAAGGGACTTGGTTTACTGGATGTTGTTCTTCTACAGCAAGTAGCTGAAGAGGAGTGAGAATCAGAGCAGCTTAAACTTTAAAAGGAAGGCTTAAAGAAACCTATGAAGTAGAGAATATTTTTTAGCAGTAATTTTAAAATGCTCAAGTGGAGGATTCTTGGCAGCTAGAGGGCAACATGAAAACACTGGCTATCCGGAGTAAAGTACCCAGAGTGGGTGGGAATGCTCCAAACAGGAGCTTACAGTATCAGCGGAGCTTAAATCACCACTCTGTCATAATAGCTCTCATGCATGTTACTCATGCTGCTACAGACATTTTGTTTTATAACCAGTTTTACTTTTGTTTATCCCATCTTCCCTTTCTACTTTTCTATGAATGTAAATAGTGAGTAACAATGACTCTTCCCTCAAATTGGGCCCTCAAACAGTAAGTGGAAAACAAAATTATAAAGTTATTAGAGGACAAAAATTTCATATACTAATAGATGTCCTATCTTTGATCACTGACATGTTAAGTTGTAAACTTGGAGTTAACATATTCCAAAAACCTTAGAAATATAGACTTAAATTGCCATTGAGTTCACTGCAATAGCATTAACATATAGGTAAGATGTTTGGAAGGAATGATGCTAAAGCTGAAACTCCAGTACTCTGGCCACCTCATGCAAAGAGTTGACTCATTGGAAAAGACACTGATGTTGGGAAGGATTAGGGGCAGGAGGAGAAGGGGACGACAGAGGATGAAATGGCTGGATGGCATCACCGACTCGATGGACATGAGTTTGAGTGAACTCCAGGAGTTGGTGTTGCAGAGGGAGGCCTGGTGTGCTGCAATTCATGGGGGTCGCAAAAAGTCAGATACAACTGAGCGACTGAACTGAACTAAAGATGTTTTAAGTTACATAAGATTAAGTTTCCATAGACTCTTCATTTTAGACAGAATAATAATGATAATTCTGCTAGGAATTATTTTGTGTACTATAGAAACAATCTATGACAGATTATATATATTGTCTTTATTTTTAGATGTTGATGGTCATAAAATAAATGTTTGATTTCTTTCACTTGAAAACTTATCTTTCAAGGTGTTTTGGTTGCAGGTCAATTACATTAAAATACTTCATTAGACTTTCTATAAATCTGACATCTCACAATCCCTAAACCTAAAAGGATCAACAATTTTGCTATTTCTGGTTATTTCCTTTCTATCATTCTGTGTATGGATATCTTCTCATGGTTGTTATATTAGTTAACTATTGCCTCCAAAATGATTCATCAAAAGCCACCGTAATAAAAGTCAGTAACTTAAAATCGTCATTGATTCTTATGAATCTATGGTGAGCTAAAGATCTGGTCTGGTGATTTATACAAGATTTGAGTAAGGTGCTCTGCTTTAAATGTCAGGTCAGGCCCAGCTGGGATGGCTTGGGGCAGTTTTGCTTCATGCAATTTATTCTAGGATCCAGGAGAAGGGATCACAGCCGTAATAGTATTGGAAGATCTTAGCATGGCTATGGTACAATCCATGAGGGAAAGCAAAAACCTCCTGGTGCCTATTAAGCCCTAGGCTTAGAAATGGCACTTGGTCACTTCTGCCATCTCACTGGCTTAAAGCAAGTCATATGGCCAAACCTAAAGGCAAATGGTAGGGAAATACAGTTTTCCTTCAGAGAGGCCACAGCAGAAGTTTGGATGTACAAAGGGACAAACAATTTGGGATAACAATTCAATTGACTACAACTGTAGTTATGTATTATTATACTGTAGCTATAAAAATAATCATGACATATTTTCTATAGCTCTTCCTAACTAGACATTTATGTACATTTTGGTTTGTTGTATTACATGCAGAATATATCAAAGAACATTATTTTGCACACAGTTTTCTTTCTATATTTTTTACTAGGATAGCTCCTCAGAAAATACATTGTTCAATTAAAGTGTATAGTTAATTATATAGCTCCTGAAAGTCATTACAACATTACCAGTTGTAGTAATATGCACTATTCCATTCCACTTGCACCAGCATGAGAAATCTTTTTATTCCTAGTTGTCACTGCTGCTTTTAAGTACGAATAAGCTAGCACCTATTTTTCTTTGTTGTTTCACTGATTATTAAAAAGTTGAACACTTTTTCAAATGTATTTATGAGTTGTAAATATCTGCTTTTGAATTCCCTGTTTATATCCCCTACTCAACTAATTATAAGAATGATGCTAAATGAATCAATTGTGGAATATTTCCCACAAGCACCCCAAACTAGTCAACTCAGCCTTTCTCTCCTTAAACTGGTTGAGCTAATCTGGCGCAGTGTTCAGTTTTTATTCACTTATTAAAGTGAGAAATAGGGAGTTTATTATTGTCTCCTTTATCACCCTAATAAACATTTTCTATTTCCACTTCATATCTACTCACTGTTCGTACAGCACTAGCCTAGTTCAGACATTGTCCCATCCCGGGATGCTGCAATACTTTCCTTATTGTCATTTTGGCCTCTAGTTTTTCCCGATGCATTCTCAGTATTGTTTCCAAAACTTTTTACTCAGAATTATTTGATCTACACTATACCTAAACTATCCATCATATCTATGAAAACAACTGAAATTTTGTGAAAGTCCTCCTGCCAGTCTGCTCCATCCTCCACCCATCTGCCCTTGCCTCGTCTGTGCTGTATGTACTCTAGAGACACAGAACTACTTTTAGTGGTTACTAGTTATTATCACTTTTCACACCTCCATTCCCTGCAAATGCTGGGCACCTTCCCAGAACACTCGTTCTCCAGCACTCCCTGTGCCAAATGCCTGTTTATTCTACAAGCTTCGCACCAAAGCTTTCCCTAATCCCCCTTGGCAGATGTCAGTCTTTTTCTCTATGCACTTTGTCCATTTCCATTATAGAATGTGTCTTTGTGGTAACATATTTTTATCTTTTTCTTTACTTAAGGAAGGTTTGCCTTGTGCTGAGACTTTGTCATTTCATTGTTATATCTCTAGCTCTTTGGACAAGGTGCTTCACACAGTGGACAATCATTAAATGTTTCCTCAGTTGCTAATAAATAATAATTGAGTAAATTTTAAAATGATTTTATCTAAATAATCACAATTTTATTCTGGGCCACAGGTAAATAATAACAAGGGAAGATTTAAGTAAGGTTTAAATCTCATTTGCTGTTACTCAGTTGCTATATCGTGTCTGACTCTGCGACCCCATGAACTGCAGCATGCCACTCTTCCCTGTCCTTCACTGTCTCCCTGAGGTTGCTAAAACTCACATCCTTTTGAGTCAGTGATGCCATCCAACCATCTCATCCTCTGTTGCCCTCTTCTCTTGCCCTCAGTCTTTCCCAGCATCAGAGTATTTTAGATGCTAGCAAGGTAATGCTCAAAATCCTTCAAGCTAGACATCAACAGTACATGAACCAAGAACTTCCAGGTATAAAACCTGGATTCAGAAAAGGTAGAGAAACCAAAGATCAAATTGCCAACATCTGTTGAATCTGGCTGGTTTATGTTGAGGTTTGACAGAACACAGCAAAATTCTGTAAAGTAATTATCCTTCAATAAAAAATTAATTAATTAATTTTAAAAAGCAAAGGAATTCCAAAAAGTATCTACTTCTGTTTCATTTACTATGCTAAAGCCTTTGACTGTATGGATCACAACAAACTGTGGAAAATTCTTAAAGAAATGGAAATACTAGATTACCTAACCTGTCTCCTGAGGAACCTGCATGCAGGTCAAGAAGCAACAATTAGAACTGGACATGGAACAATGGACTGGTTAAAATTGGGAAAGGAGTACATCAAGGCTGTATATTGTCAATCTGCTTATTTAACTTATATGCAGAGTACATCATCTGAAATACTAGGATGGAAGAATCCCAAACAGGAATCAAGATTTCAGGAGAAATAGCTACAACCTCTGATATGCAGATGATACCACTCTAATGGCAGAAAGTGAAGAGAATGAAAGAGACTCTTGATGAAGGTGAAAGAGGAGAGTGAAAAGCTGGCTTGAAACTCAACATTCAAAAAACCAAGATCATGGCCTCTAGTTCCATCACTTCATGGCTAATAGAAGGGAGATAAGTGGAAGCAGTGACAAGTTTTATTTTCTTGTTCTTCAAAGTCACTGCAGACAATGACTGCAGCCATGAAATTAAAAGACACCTGCTTCCTGGAAGGAAAGCTATGACCAACCTCGACAGCATATTAAAAAGCAGAGACATCACTTTGCCCTCACATGTCCTTCTAGTCAAAGCTATGGCTGTTCTAGTAGTTATGTATGGATGTGAGTGTTCAACCGTAAAGAAGGCTGAATGCCAAAGAATCAAAGCTTTCACACTGTGGTGCTGGAGAAGACTCTTGAGAGTCCCTTGGACTGCAAGGAGATCAAACCTGTCAATCTTAAAGGAAATCAGTCCTGAATATTCATTGGAAGGGCTCATGTTGAAGATGAAGCTCCAGTAGTTTGGCCACCTGATGCAAAGAGCCAACTCATTGGGAAAGAGCCCGATGCTGGGAAAGATTGAGAGTAGGAGAAGAAGTATGTGACAGAGGATGGTTGAATGGCATCACTGACTCAACAGACATGAGACTGAGCACACTCCAAGAGATAGTGAAGGATAGGGAAGGCATGCTGCAGTCCATGCAGTTGCAGAGTCAGACAATAGCATCTGGATATAATACTGTAAATTGGGCTTTTAAAAGCTAATATTAATCTTCACATTCAAGCTTGATTGCTGCTAAGTCACTTCAGTCGTGTCCGACTCTGTGTGACCCCATAGACGGCAGCCCACCAGGCTCCCCCATCCCTGGGATTCTCCAGGCAAGAACACTGGAGTGNAGCACCCCAAACTAGTCAACTCAGCCTATCTCTCCTTAAACTGGTTGAGCTAATCTGGCGCAGTGTTCAGTTTTTATTCACTTATTAAAGTGAGAAATAGGGAGTTTATTATTGTCTCCTTTATCACCCTAATAAACATTTTCTATTTCCACTTCATATCTACTCACTGTTCGTACAGCACTAGCCTAGTTCAGACATTGTCCCATCCCGGGATGCTGCAATACTTTCCTTATTGTCATTTTGGCCTCTAGTTTTTCCCGATGCATTCTCAGTATTGTTTCCAAAACTTTTTACTCAGAATTATTTGATCTACACTATACCTAAACTATCCATCATATCTATGAAAACAACTGAAATTTTGTGAAAGTCCTCCTGCCAGTCTGCTCCATCCTCCACCCATCTGCCCTTGCCTCGTCTGTGCTGTATGTACTCTAGAGACACAGAACTACTTTTAGTGGTTACTAGTTATTATCACTTTTCACACCTCCATTCCCTGCAAATGCTGGGCACCTTCCCAGAACACTCGTTCTCCAGCACTCCCTGTGCCAAATGCCTGTTTATTCTACAAGCTTCGCACCAAAGCTTTCCCTAATCCCCCTTGGCAGATGTCAGTCTTTTTCTCTATGCACTTTGTCCATTTCCATTATAGAATGTGTCTTTGTGGTAACATATTTTTATCTTTTTCTTTACTTAAGGAAGGTTTGCCTTGTGCTGAGACTGTGTCATTTCATTGTTATATCTCTAGCTCTTTGGACAAGGTGCTTCACATAGTGGACAATCATTAAATGTTTCCTCAGTTGCTAATAAATAATAATTGAGTAAATTTTAAAATGATTTTATCTAAATAATCACAATTTTATTCTGGGCCACAGGTAAATAATAACAAGGGAAGATTTAAGTAAGGTTTAAATCTCATTTGCTGTTACTCAGTTGCTATATCGTGTCTGACTCTGCGACCCCATGAACTGCAGCATGCCACTCTTCCCTGTCCTTCACTGTCTCCCTGAGGTTGCTAAAACTCACATCCTTTTGAGTCAGTGATGCCATCCAACCATCTCATCCTCTGTTGCCCTCTTCTCTTGCCCTCAGTCTTTCCCAGCATCAGAGTATTTTAGATGCTAGCAAGGTAATGCTCAAAATCCTTCAAGCTAGACATCAACAGTACATGAACCAAGAACTTCCAGGTATAAAACCTGGATTCAGAAAAGGTAGAGAAACCAAAGATCAAATTGCCAACATCTGTTGAATCTGGCTGGTTTATGTTGAGGTTTGACAGAACACAGCAAAATTCTGTAAAGTAATTATCCTTCAATAAAAAATTAATTAATTAATTTTAAAAAGCAAAGGAATTCCAAAAAGTATCTACTTCTGTTTCATTTACTATGCTAAAGCCTTTGACTGTATGGATCACAACAAACTGTGGAAAATTCTTAAAGAAATGGAAATACTAGATTACCTAACCTGTCTCCTGAGGAACCTGCATGCAGGTCAAGAAGCAACAATTAGAACTGGACATGGAACAATGGACTGGTTAAAATTGGGAAAGGAGTACATCAAGGCTGTATATTGTCAATCTGCTTATTTAACTTATATGCAGAGTACATCATCTGAAATACTAGGATGGAAGAATCCCAAACAGGAATCAAGATTTCAGGAGAAATAGCTACAACCTCTGATATGCAGATGATACCACTCTAATGGCAGAAAGTGAAGAGAATGAAAGAGACTCTTGATGAAGGTGAAAGAGGAGAGTGAAAAGCTGGCTTGAAACTCAACATTCAAAAAACCAAGATCATGGCCTCTAGTTCCATCACTTCATGGCTAATAGAAGGGAGATAAGTGGAAGCAGTGACAAGTTTTATTTTCTTGTTCTTCAAAGTCACTGCAGACAATGACTGCAGCCATGAAATTAAAAGACACCTGCTTCCTGGAAGGAAAGCTATGACCAACCTCGACAGCATATTAAAAAGCAGAGACATCACTTTGCCCTCACATGTCCTTCTAGTCAAAGCTATGGCTGTTCTAGTAGTTATGTATGGATGTGAGTGTTCAACCGTAAAGAAGGCTGAATGCCAAAGAATCAAAGCTTTCACACTGTGGTGCTGGAGAAGACTCTTGAGAGTCCCTTGGACTGCAAGGAGATCAAACCTGTCAATCTTCAAGGAAATCAGTCCTGAATATTCATTGGAAGGGCTCATGTTGAAGATGAAGCTCCAGTAGTTTGGCCACCTGATGCAAAGAGCCAACTCATTGGGAAAGAGCCCGATGCTGGGAAAGATTGAGAGTAGGAGAAGAAGTATGTGACAGAGGATGGTTGAATGGCATCACTGACTCAACAGACATGAGACTGAGCACACTCCAAGAGATAGTGAAGGATAGGGAAGGCATGCTGCAGTCCATGCAGTTGCAGAGTCAGACAATAGCATCTGGATATAATACTGTAAATTGGGCTTTTAAAAGCTAATATTAATCTTCACATTCAAGCTTGATTGCTGCTAAGTCACTTCAGTCGTGTCCGACTCTGTGTGACCCCATAGACGGCAGCCCACCATGCTCCCCCATCCCTGGGATTCTCCAGGCAAGAACACGGGAGTGGGTTGCCATTTCCTTCTCCAATGCATGAAAGAGAAAAGTGAAAGTGAAATAGCTCAGTCTATCCGACTGTTAGTGACCCCATGGACTGCAGCCCACCAGGCTACTCCGTCCATTGGATTTTCCAGGCAAGAGTACTGGGGTGGGGTGCCATTGCCTTCCCCGCTACTTAAGCTGCTGCTGCTGCTTAGTCACTTCAAGCTTGATTAAAAAGAGAGAAAATAATAAAGTTTAAATAGTACTTTTAAAAAGTTGAAGCTATATCACTAATTTTTGAGCAGACATTTTATAAACACACATGGAGAAATGTTCAGCTAGAGATAGGAATAATATCCTTTACTTTTCGTTCTCTTCATGGCCCTATTCCCCTCCCACCTACAAGAGAACTGAATATATCACCTCTCACACGATTTGTCTTCATTATGTTCCCATGGAATGTACATTAAGTAACACATTCAGTGTTAATTTTCATAAATTGTTAGTTATTCAAGTTAATGTAAAATATAGTTTAGCTTTAGCATATTTAATCTAAAATCTGATATCTGAATTCTCAATTTTTTTTCAAAAGTTTCATATATTATCCTGAATTAAAAGAAAAATTGTCTTTATTTCATCCTTATTTCAGAGTAGTTCAAAAAACAAAAAATTGGCTTTTAATCATTGAGCAACTATTTTTAATTAGTATTTTCTTTTATTGGAATATGCTTTGCCCCAACCCCCAATTCCTCTAGTAACAAGTACCAGTAATTCACAACTCAGCTGAGACGTCTCCTCGTGTTTGAACACTGCCAGACTACAGATGGCCCTCCTCTGTGTTCTTAAACTGCTCTGTTTTACCTCTACCACAATGTATCTGACTTTGCCATTAGACAGATGGTAGAGACTGTGTTTATCATATCTGTATGTGTTACAGCGTCTTTGCTGATAGGCTACAGCTACGTTTTGTCCTGCACAGTGTCTCCTAATCGTCTACAATTTTTCCTAATAATTAGATCTAGGAATTTCTAGTTTCTTTGGAATAAAAACAGTTTTGAGGCTTTAGTCCAACTCGTGTCTATATTCCAGTAAACATCGCTGGAACCATGAAATAATTTCAACTTTGAGATGAGGCATGTGGTCTCCAACTTGTCACAGTCCCCATGCACACATTTTTATCATTTGCGTTACCTGCCTTCCCACTGTTGTCATATGGATTTAGGGCTCCTATAGGTAGACTGTGTGAGGCTGTGCTTCACATCTGTCATTTAAGAGTGCCTGGTCTTGGTCAAGCTTATCTCTTTACTTATTCATCCGTGAAATGGCGGTAATAATATCATCCAGCTAATGGAACGGTTGTGTGAATTAAATGAATGAATGTAAATATGGTACTGAAGCAGAGTACTAGGCATATCCTTCATACCATCTATATTTATCCTAAGATATTGATTTTTGTTTCAGTGTGATAAGAATTTTGAAAAATGAGGAAGCTAGCTATTAGGGAATATTCTTTAAAGGAAAAGATAGGAAGAGATATATAATGTGTAATGTTCTTTTATTAAGATACATACTCAACTAAGAGACAATGAACCATATTAACAATAGTAGCTGAAACAAAATAAAACTTTTTAACTCTCAGCTAAAGCGACCAAAAGACATTCATCCTACAAGAGTTTACAGCTTATACGCTGTTTCTACAATGTTGGTGACCCAGATACTTTCCATCTCGTGCTGCTACCATCCCACTGGGTGTTGTTCTTATATATACAGTTGAGAATGACTGTTAATCATGCACCATCAAGGAAGAATGGAACAGGAAATATATAGGCTCTCACCTTAACTTAAAAACAGACTCTATAAGTGGTACACTTCTGACCACTTGGTCCGAACTTTGTCACATGGCCACATTGAGCTGCAAGAAACACTGGAAAATAGTCTTTAATTTGGTAAATATATGGCTAACAAATCTCCTTTACCATGGGAAAAAGAGAAGAGGAATTCCCGGGCTGTCCAATGGTTAAGACTCCTTGCTTCCAATGCAGGGAGTGTGGGTTAGATCTGTGCACGGAACTAAGACCCCACATGCTAAGTGGCACAAAACTAAGTAAATAAATAATCAAAAAATTTAAAAAACGGAAAAAGAGAGGGAAAGAATTAGGGGAGACAGCAATCGCTGCTACAGCCTCAGAAGGTGAAAGTATAAATTTACAATACTTGTTCAAAAATTTGTCCTGGAAAATAAAAACTATTTTTGTATGCTTAGTATATATGTATATATTTACTGTTTGGTATTGAGTAATTATCAGAAATATTACAACTATGCCTAAGAGAGGTTCACGAAAGATATTAGAACTGCTCCCCTATGACAAGATCCCCTACCATTCACAAGGAGGTACTATTCACAAGGAGGTACTCTTGAGGCTCCAAATTAGAGAGGTTCCCGATATCTTCCCTGTGGTCCTGCCTAAATCTATACCTATATCATCTATATCTATATATAAAACTCAGTATCAGTGTAGTTCCAGGACTCTATTTAAAGTCTTGAGATAGATGCTAGGCAGACCCTGGGTCTTCATGTATGTTTAAAATAAATGATTGGGCATAAGAATTTCCCTATAACTTTGTGAGACTTCTCAAAGAAAGACCTAAACACTATAATCCAAAAAGGAAACTGCATTCTCACTTTAAAACAATCTACAATTATCCAAGCAGGCTGAGTGTAATTAGTTAGTTGGAATCAAGCCAGGACATTGAGGCTAACACTGCTACTTTTCCTGAAAGGTGCCTTGGGATTTTTAATGGCCACTTATGGTCAAGCCTGGAGTTTTGCATATCATCTAGAAAATAGTCCTCCTGGGAACTTAGCATTTGCTGCTCCATTACTTGCTAACTATTGGCAATGTTTCCACAAATAGAGGAAGTAAATGTTAAATACTGATAGCAGTCGTTTTCTTTTCTGTGAAATCACAACTTGATTATATTTTTCAGGAGAATTCTGTGTGTTTTGTGAGTGGTGGTGTGTGTTGTTGGTAATAATCAATTAGATTTATATTATTATGTTATTCAAAACTAGTTGAGATGTATAACTTTAGTTTCCAATATCATAAACATGTTTGATAAATTTTAAAAATATCAGTTCAGTTCAGTTCAGTTCAGTCGCTCAGTCGTGTCCGGCTCTTTGCGACCCCATGAATCGCAGCACGCCAGGCCTCCCTATCCATCACCATCTCCCGGAGTTCACTCAGACTCACGTCCATCGAGTCCGTGATGCCATCCAGCCATCTCATCCTCGGTCGTCCACTTCTCCTCCTGCCCCCAATCCCTCCCAGCATCAGAGACTTTTCCAATGAGTCAACTCTTCGCATGAGGTGGCCAAAGTACTGGAGTTTCAGCTTTAGCACCATTCCTTCCAAAGAAATCCCAGGGTTGATCTCCTTCAGAATGGACTGGTTGGATCTCCTTGCAGTCCAAGGGACTCTCAAGAGTCTTCTCCAACACCACAGTTCAAAAGCATC
>SJYX01003804.1:162601-184304 GCA_006410675.1 Oreotragus oreotragus
AGGTTGGTCATAACTTTTCTTCCAAGGAGTAAGCGTCTTTTAATTTCATGGCTGCAGTCACCATCTGCAGTGATTTTGGAACGCAAAAAAATAAAGTCTGACACTGTTTCCCATCTATTTCCCATGAAGTGATAGGGACCGGATGCCATGATCTTCATTTCCTGTATGTTGAGTGTATATATATATATATATATATATATATATGTGTGTGTATATATATATGCACATATATATATAATATATATGAGGCTTCTCCAGTGGCTCAGTGCTAAAGAATCTGCCTGCAATGCAGGAGACCCAGGTTCAATCCCTGGGTTGGGAAAATCACCTGGAGAAGGAAAGGGCAACCCACTCCAGTATTCCTGCCTGGGAAATCCCATGGAGAGAGTAGCCTGGTGGGCTATAGTCTATGGGTCTCAAAAGGGTCATGACAGAGATTAAAGAATGACAAGAATATAATATATATGTATAAAGGAAACAAATGTGTGTATAAACACATACACTTACATATACACACATTTGGTCACAATATTTTATGATTATATATTAGTTTTCACCTTCCTTTTACATGTAAATCACCTAAAATCTGGAATAAATTCCATAGTCTTTCCATTCTGGCCATATTCTCTTACTGCCAACCCCACCCTCTGCTACCAAGGACTCCAGTAAACCTCATGGGTGTGCTTGAGTACTCCCTCAACTGCTCTTAAGTGGGGGTACCCACTGTGCTCCAAATTTCCTCAAAGAATAAATAAGATTAGTGATGAACATGATTTTTCTAATAATAATAGTGCTTACTGAGGGGCAGAAAGACCCACATTTGGTTTTTGTGTTCCTGCTCTTGAGTTATACTTAAGGATGCCCCTGACTTACTGGGACCCTCTAACCATTTCCAGACCTTTAGGCTGGATACCTTTATTGTCTCCTAGGTTTGTTGCCCCTTCTCTCCAGGAAAATGGGTATTTCATTTTGTTTCTATATTTGTAGAAATATTAATTCATTGCATAAGAAAATCCCCACTCTATGCATTTAATGTATATAACTGGCTTCCTTAGAAAATAATATATTGTAATATCCTTAGAAAATTTTAAATAATACATTTCCCAAAGCATCATTTGTTCAGTCTAAAATTATACCATGTCAGAAATGTTCTAGTAAATGTTTGACAACCTCTCTTCACAAAATAAGGAGGAAAACATGCCACTGATTTGTAGAGTTTGCGATTTTCATGGTGTAAATATTCCTAATGTTATCCCTTTTTAGCAATGAATGTAGATTTTGGAAAAGATGCCCACTTAGCATGCATTTAGGGAGTATTTCCAGCATACAGATTCAATAGACATGAATTAATCCGGAAATAATAAATTTTAAGTATATATTGCCTTTGTTTTAATAAAATTTAATTGTACATTTATTTCATTTTATGTTTAGTAATGGCTGTACTTAACAACCAACTCTCACAATTCTAGAAAATTTGATTGTAAGCCAAGTACACTACTACCATGTGTGAAGATCAGTAGCTGTGGAGGTAATGCGAGGCTAAACCCAGTACAGTGCTTATCATTTCTCTCTGTAAGGATGCAAAGAGAAAATTAAGCCCACACATCATACATGGTATGAGCTAATCATGGCCCTTAGCCTCCTCTGGGGCAAATGGTGAACAAACACACACATACACCTCAAGAAAGAATAACCTCTTTAGAGACAGGGCATTTTAACTCAAAACTTATGGAGGAAAATATCTTCAGGGTCATATTCTGCTAACATTTTTCATTTAAATTATTAAACAGTATACTTAGCTTCTCCATTCATGTTAACTTCTTACACCCAAGATTTTCTCAAGAATAACAGATAGAAGTTACCTCTGTTTTGCTAAAAGGCTTGCTTACAGAGTGAGCCTTGTTTACCCTTTCAGAGTAAACTGAGTTTCTGCCTCAAAGATTAACTCCTCTGCACCCCACAAACATATTGCTCTAGCTGTTAAAATGTACAACTTTCTACCCTCAAATAGATCTTCATGACTATAGCTTGTCAGAAGGAAATAGCAGAGATGTTGTGTATTGCAAAAGGCAAGGTTTTCTTATGCCCATTGATAAGTAGATTAATGGTTTCCAAACTTGGACATTTGTCAGAATCTATGCCCAGGGATTCTTACTGAGTAAGTTTGGTTTAAGGGTGAGAAGCTACCTATTTTCAAAGTACTCTAATTGATAACAAGGATAGGGGTAAGTAACACTGATCTACTGTAGGATTTCAATGGTAGTAAAATGATTAGTAAAGCTTTTTATAAAGATCTTGTTTCATACTGTATGCTGATTCAAAATTGACATACAGTGCAGAGACTTTCTGCAAGTGAGTGGCTACCAAGTATTTCATGAGCCTCCTGTTAGCAAATATGTAAGTGTCGTCATGTGAAACTTCTATCACTAATTTAATTAATAACTATAGCAATGCTTTAAGGGCCTGTGACCTTTTGGGCCTGGTATATCACATACAGTTAAAGAACTGTATTTCTAATTCTTATAGAAAGCCTGTAAGGTAGATATTAAGAGCTCCATTTGGTGTTGCTGATAGTGATTTTAGGAGTAAGTGCTCACTGTCTTCCAGTGAATGGTTGAAGAGATCAAAATTTTATAAAATGGCAGGTCTCTGGGGTTCAAATTGTCCAGTTGAGGGCAGCTATCAAGATTTTACTATTTGAAATTATTTTAAATTTTAAGAAAATTTTTCACTATGGAAATTTTTATTGAAAAAATCATTACTTAACTAAAAGATACCATGAAAAAGGTTTTCACACTGTTCAGGCAGAATGGAGAAAGACCATGCAATCAGACTAATCAGCTTTTCTTTGAAGTAGTATCTCCTAGCATTTTTCGAAATGGAGAACTTTTGGAATCAGAGATCCTTAGCAATGAATGATATCTTTTTTATTGGAGGAAAAAAAAGTAATAAGAGCTACAGGCTTTGTTTGACTGGGTAAGAATCACAAAAATCCAATCAAAGTGATATAATAAAAAGTAAATTTTTCCTAATTGTCTTATAGACGGATAAGTGGATAAGCAAAAAGAGGTATATACATACATATAGATAGGCAGGAAATTCTGACATACACTACAAGCTGGATGAACTTTGAGGAATTTATGCTAAGTGAAATATGCCAGTCATAACAAAATATACCATAAGATCTTACTATATGCAATACTTAGGGTAGTTAAAAATCATAAAGACAGAAAATATAGTGGCGGTTGCAGGAGCTAGGAGTGCAAGAGGATAGGAATGATTTTCTTATTTCACAGTTATAAGATGATTTATACATAAGGGATAGATTGTGATGATTGTTGTACAACAATATGAATGTATTTAATTCCCTCAGCCTGTACACTTAAAAGGAGTTAAGATGGTAAATTTTATGTTATGCATATTTTTCCCCAGGAAAAATGTTTAAAATATAAATTTGGAAACATTCATGTAAAGTGACTACCAGTAAGAGAACTCTGATGATCTTCCACATTTTTTATTCTATTTTTTCCATAATTTCAAAAAATGTCCCCCTATATAAAGCTTTGATTCATCCTGCTTTGTGAGTATTTGCAAATAGTTCTAAGTCTGGAAGAATTAGGTGTAGGGATTGAAATGCCAGTTGGATAAAAATTGACTTAAATTTTCACAAATTTTAAGAGACTTATCTGGATCACATAAGATACTGTGTGGACCTGAGTACTTGGTTAGTGTGAAAGAGATTACAGAGCATTACATAGCTGAGTTAAAAACATAAATAAGTAAACCCTGTTTATATACTGGTGTTTGAAACAACTAGGTAGAATTGAATAAAAATTGTACTGAATCCATTCAGTATTACTCTCTACTATTTTTTCTATGGGCTTCCCTTGTGGCTCAACTGGTAAAGAATCTGCCTGCAATGTGGGAGACCTGGGTTCGATCCCTGGGGTAGGAAGATTCCCCTGGAGAAAGTGTTAAGTGAAGTTGCTCAGTCGTGTCTGACTCTTTAGGAACCCATGGACTGTAAGCTACCATGCTCCTCCATCCATGGGATTTTCCAGGCAAGAGTACTGGAGTGGATTGCTATTTCCTTCTCCAGAGGATCTTCCCAACCCAGGGATCGAACCCAGGTCTCCTGCATTGTAGGCAGACATTTTACCATCTGAGCCACCAGGACTAGGGAAAGGCTACCCACTCCAATATTCTGGCCTGCAGAATTTCAAGGACTGTATAGTCTCAGTTTAGTTCACTACAGTTNGTACACTTAAAAGGAGTTAAGATGGTAAATTTTATGTTATGCATATTTTTCCCCAGGAAAAATGTTTAAAATATAAATTTGGAAACATTCATGTAAAGTGACTATCAGTAAGAGAACTCTGGTGATCTTCCACATTTTTTATTCTATTTTTTCCATAATTTCAAAAAATGTTCCCCTATATAAAGCTTTGATTCATCCTGCTTTGTGAGGATTTGCAAATAGTTCTAAGTCTGGAAGAATTAGGTGTAGGGATTGAAATGCCAGTTGGATAAAAATTGACTTAAATTTTCACAAATTTTAAGAGACTTATCTGGATCACATAAGATACTGTGTGGACTTGAGTACTTGGTTAGTGTGAAAGAGATTACAGAGCATTACATAGCTGAGTTAAAAACATAAATAAGTAAACCCTGTTTATATACTGGTGTTTGAAACAACTAGGTAGAATTGAATAAAAATTGTACTGAATCCATTCAGTATTACTCTCTACTATTTTTTCTATGGGCTTCCCTTGTGGCTCAACTGGTAAAGAATCTGCCTGCAATGTGGGAGACCTGGGTTCGATCCCTGGGGTAGGAAGATTCCCCTGGAGAAAGTGTTAAGTGAAGTTGCTCAGTCGTGTCTGACTCTTTAGGAACCCATGGACTGTAAGCTACCATGCTCCTCCATCCATGGGATTTTCCAGGCAAGAGTACTGGAGTGGATTGCTATTTCCTTCTCCAGAGGATCTTCCCAACCCAGGGATCGAACCCAGGTCTCCTGCATTGTAGGCAGACGTTTTACCATCTGAGCCACCAGGACTAGGGAAAGGCTACCCACTCCAATATTCTGGCCTGCAGAATTTCAAGGACTGTATAGTCTCAGTTTAGTTCACTACAGTCGCTCAGTCGTGTCCGACTCTTTGCGACCCCATGAACCGCCCCACGCCAGGCCTCCCTGTCCATCACCAACTCCTGGAGTTTACTCAAACTCATGCCCATTAAGTCAGTGATACCATCCAACCATATCATCCTCTGTTGTCCCTTTCTCCTCCTGCCTTCAGCCTTCAATTTTTCCCAGCATCGAGGTCTTTTCAAATGAATCATCTCTTCGCATCAGGTGGCCAAAGTATTGGAGTTTCAGATTCAGCATCAGCCCTTCCAATGAATATTCAGGACTATGGGGTCACAAAGAGCTGGACAAGACTGAGCGACTTTCACTTTCATTTTTCTTCAATTTGTTTACGCTATAATGGGTTAAGAGTGATTATGTATGTGTCTGTATTCTGTTCTACAGACATAATTTATAGATTTCCTTACCATTCACATGTTTATTCCTGTTAACTAATGAATTGATTATTGTTTTCATGAAACTCAATTGCAAAATTGAGTGGAATTTAAAGAACTTACACTTTCCTTTCTTGTCTATTTTCTCATCACTTAGAGAAAGCTAGGAAATTAAAGGAAGATGTTTATAAGTAACTGAAAATGATATACTCAAGTTTCCCCTTAAAAGAAGTTTTAGACATGTCTTCCCTCTCCTGTTGGTTCCCCTCACTATGCCATTTTTATTTTAAAGTTCAGAGCAGAGGTAGGAGAGAGTCTGCTAGTTACACTGAAGGGTTGGGGCAGGGGAGCTGACATCCCTACAGTGAACTGGGGAAAGATGAATAAGGAGATCAAGCTGCTAACCTACTTAGCAATCTTTCAAGCCTAGATTGTTGCAGGCAGCCCTATGCAACTTTTACTTAATTCTTTGCTGCCTGGCAAGAAGAAATTATGTTCTATTTAGAGGTGATTCTTTTGGCAATTGAGCTAGTTACACTGAAGGGTTGGGGCAGGGGAGCTGACATCCCTACAGTGAACTGGGGAAAGATGAATAAGGAGATCAAGCTGCTAACCTACTTAGCAATCTTTCAAGCCTAGATTGTTGCAGGCAGCCCTATGCAACTTTTACTTAATTCTTTGCTGCCTGGCAAGAAGAAATTATGTTCTATTTAGAGGTGATTCTTTTGGCAATTGTAGGTACTCTTTCTAAGCAGGGAAGAAAAAATGGAAAGGAAATTATGCAGTGACATTTCTCTTAAACTTGTCCTTTAAGTATAAGCAAGAGAAATACATAAAAGGAATAAAATAAAAAAGAAACACCTTGATTAAAAAATGTACAAAAGAAAGTCATCTCAAAATTAGATGTCCTGATCATCCTTTTTTATTCTCCTAGCTCCTCACACTTTATTAAACTAAGATTTTTTATCTAGGTAGATTTAACAAATATATTCTCTGTGCAATCAGTTCAAATTCTATACCCAGGAGTAGAACACAACATCATAAGAGCTACCTATATGTCCAAGTTACTAGTTACTTTACTAATAATTATTACTAGTTATAATTTCCCAAAGTGTGTTTTACAGAATGGAGACATTTGCTTTACCAGAAAAAATACAATGATAAAACTAAAGACTTTTAAAAGCAATAAAATGTTGGATAACCAACACTTCATTTCTAAATTTGAGTTACATAATTGTAAATATCAAATGTTTTATTGAAAAAAATGTGCTGTGTATTTTAATGGAATAAATACACATCTATGGTTCCTTATGGTTATATGATTGCCAGAGATCTTTATGTCTGTATGATTGCCAGAGATCTTTATGGTTGTATGATTGACAGATCTTCCTCTTTGAATTGGTAGAGAAAAATAAATTAATATTATGCAGTTTTGTAGCATTCTTATGAAATGATAAATTATCCCAATTAATCCACACAGCAGATTCAGACATTTTACCTGAGGGAGAAAAAAAAAATTATCCCATTAATAGTAATGATTTAGAATAAGAGTATAATGTGTACATGCATGCTAAGTCATTTCAGCTGTGTCCAGCTCTGCAACACTATGGACTGTAACCCAGCCAGGCTCTTCTGTCCATGGGATTCTCCAGGCAAGAATACTGGAGTGAGTTGCAATGCCCCCCTTCAGGGGACCTTCCCCACCCAGGACTCAAACCTGCGTCTTTAATGTCTCCTGCACTGGCAGGCATAATCTTTACCACTAGCGGTATTTTTATATCGTATCCTAAATCTGGGGACTATGATCAGCCTTCTTTTAGCTTCCCATTGCCATTTATAAGTAAATATGCCTATAATTCTGTGGGGATAGAAAGTGGAATGGGGAAGGGCACCATTTTAAAATTAATTTTTATTGAAGTATAGTCGCTTTCTTGAGAAGCAAATTGCAACCCACTCTAATATTCTTGCCTGGAGAATCCATGGACAGAGGACCCTGGTGGGCTATAGTCCTTAGGGTCGCAGAAAGGTGGACACGACTGAGCAAATAACACATACATACACACACAGTTGCTTTACCGTGTTAGTTTATATTGTACAACAAAGTAGATCAGCTATATGTATAAATATACTGACTCTTTTTTGGATTTCCTTCCCATTTAGGTCACCACAGAGCACTGAGTAGAATTCCCTGAACTATGTAGTAGATTCACATTTGTTGTCGTTGTTCAGTTGCTAAGTCATGTCTGACTTTTTGTGAGCCCACGGAATTCAGCACGCCTGACTCTGTCCTTCACTGTCTCCTGAAGTTTGCTCAAATTCATGTCCATCAACTTGGTGTTGCTATCTAACCATCTCATCCTTTGCTACTCCTTTTTCCTTTGGCCTCCAATCTCTCCCAACATCAGAGGTTTTTCCAGTGAGTCAGCTCTTTGCATCAGGTGGCCTAAGTATCAGGTTTTCATTAATTATCTGTTTCATACATAGAGTCAGTAGTTGACATATATATCAATCCTCGTCTCCTAATTCATCCCACCTTTCTCTTCCCCACTTCATGTCCATACATTCTCTATACCTGTATCTCTATTTCTGTTTTGAAAATAAGATCATTTATGCCATTCTTCTAGATTCCACATGTACGCACTAATACACAATATTTGTTTTTCTCTTTCTGACTTACATCACTCTATATGATAGACTCTAGGTCCATTCGTGATTCTACAAGGACACGTCTTTAATGCTCTTGACATCCACCAGTAGGACCCTTCACCTTACTCATTGAATGGTGGTGGTGGTGTAGTCACTAAGTCATGTCCAGCTCTTGCGACCCCATGGGCTGTAGCCTGCCAAGCTCCTCTGTTAATGGGATTCTCCAGGAAAGAATACTAGAGTGGGTTGCCATTTCCTTCTCCAGGGGATCTTCCTAATCCAGGACTCCTGCATTGCAGGCAGACTCTTTACCAACTGAGCAATGCTACCTGTTCATTTCTCAGGTACATCAAAGATTTTAGCTGTGTGCTGTGTGTTTAGTCGCTCAGTGGTGTCCAACTCCTTGCAACCCCATGGACTGTATGTAGCCTTCCAGGCTCCTCTGTCCATGAGGATTCTCTGGGAAAGACTACTGGAGTGGGTTGCCATGCTGTCCTCCAGGGGGTCTTCCCAACCCAGGGACCCAGGTCCCTGGCATAGCCTCCTAGGCAAATTCTTTACCATCTGAGCTGCCAGGGAAGTCCAGAGATTTTAGCAAGTGACACCGAATCATCTTAACTCCATGCAAGTCATTCCGTAACTGACTTTGAATAAATATTTGTTAATGATCTCATTAATCACCCTTGCATGCTAATACGTTGACCTCCTCAAATCTGTTGAACTTCCTCAGTGTTTGCTCTAATCTTAAAGAAAACAGGTCTTATTGTGACAAATTTTGTATTCCTAGGTATGTTTTCTTCTATTTTGCGTGTTCTGTCCTCATTTGTCCTACATGATTATTCTATTCTTGCATCTGTTAATAAAAGTTAATTACTTGATTATATCAGTTAAGAGTATGTAATATGGAACCTATATTTCTGGGCTCCAATCTCAGGCCTGTCTAAGGCCTATTACTTACTGTATAATGTTTTGCAAGTTAATAATCTTCTCAAGCCTCAGCTTCCTCATCTGTAGTATTTTCCTTCTAAGGTTGTCCTGAGAAATAAATAGCTTAGAACAATGTCTGCTACATGATTAAAATGGTGCTGTATCTAAACCATGACTAACTCTTTAATATGCTAGCTGATAAGGACTTCGCAAATGAAAACAATAGCTATATATGCAATAGTTTACAGATCATTAATTTTTTACTATAAATAATAACTCAATTTCCAGATCTATCTAGTAGCTCATCAACAAGAAACTCCATTGAAATATCTCATTGATGGAGTCCTATTTAAAAAGTATATTATAAATCCATTAATCTTGAAAGGTAGTTTGTGTGTGTGAACTTCAAAGGCAAATTAATGAGAACATTTTACACCGAGACATTTTAGGCTTATTACTTACTGTAAAGCTTTTGGGGTCACTTTCTTATAACAATCATCAATTTTAAAATCACATTTTCATTCCATAGGCTTACAGTGGCATTTTAGAAATATGCCTATTTTTTAACGTGGCTGTTTCAATTTTAAGTATGAGGACTTGGGGGAGAAAAGAAAAATATATATATATATATAAACAGCTAAGTCCCTTTGGCAGGTGAAAAAATGGTAGAAACATAAGATGAGACTTCTGACTGTTACACCTAAAAGAGTCTCTTTAATGTAGTGCCGTGAATCTACCTAATCTTTTCCAATATGTTACCCATTTTTCTTTGTTATCTGTCTCTGTGATGTCTCATCTCTCCAACTGACTGCTACAGGCTAGCAATCTGTAACAAACACTCATTCTCAATCTTTAGATATAATAAAAAAGGGAGACTACAAGATTAATGGCCCAAGCCATAATTATAAAGTCTCAAACCACAGATATTATAAGACCTTTCAAATTTTACTCAGGGTGGAAGAAGCTGAGTTATCACTATAGTGTGAAGATAATGGTCTCTTAGTGAAGAAAATGTTGAGTTATTTAATCTGGGAAGCTGGCTGTGTTTTGGGTACTGTTAGGAACTGTGGAGAGGAAATTATTTCTTCCCTTAAGGAGCTTGTAATAATTTCATCCATTTCAGTTGTCTCATGATAATACCTATTTCTTACTAATTCATAGGGGAGATAGATCTATATTGCAGTTGTCAAGTAGAAGGCAGATGAAAACAGGATGCTCATGGAGACCATGCCATACACAGATATTGGGAATTTCATACTGTTCATCATGAAATAGAACCTGTATATCACTTCTTAAGTAATGAGTACTCTGACAGGATATAAGCAACAAATGTGGGAATATTTGAGGTCTTCTTTTCCCACCTGCTCAAACATTCTGTGTCTGCCAGCCTGAACTTTCCAGTGCATTGGACCAAACTGTCCCTCATACCTACACATACAAACACACACACACACACGGCACACACACACACACAGAGTCTCCCTAGAATGTTGTATTGTACACTTAGGATATAAGTGCATTAAAAAAAAAATAGGCAGAGAATCATTTCACCAGAGATCTGGATGGAATAAAATCAATTTAGGGAGAATGTCAAAGTCAGTCAATGCCATAATAATAACACAATGAGAAAAGAGTAGATAATTGAAAGCTTTATAATGGGAGAAGGCATGGAGAGAGAGAGAGAAAGAGAGAGCTTGGAGGATAGGGTTGTAGTGAATGAAAGAGAGTGAAGGCTAATATTTAGAATTGTGGCCATGGGCAAAACTTTGGATCCCATTTAAAATACCCTTTGGGAGGAGTAAAGTTCTTTCATGTGAATTTTGGCTGTTGAGCCATGCTTCTCAAATGTGAGACCACTCATAAACTGAACATGTACCTGATTATGATTCCTTGGGGCTCCCTTAGCACCTCTCAAAAATGAGCCTTATGGGATAGGCAGAGACCCCACCATCAATGAAATGTAATTGTCTGCAGTAATTCAAAGAATTGCGTCTCTGTGTGTCTCTCTTTTTGTCACATACTTTGAAATATTCTCTGCCCTCTCTCCCTCCTTTCATGTAACTGAGCTGAAATATTCAAGAGTGTGGTATTCCAGTAGTAGAGGGAGATTTAACTGCTTTTGGATTATTAGTAACATTCCTGTTGATACTATGGCTTCTCAATGCTTGAAGAGACCTCTGAAACCCACTGTTCCTGTCTACAAAGCCTGTCAAAGTTCCTAAGGTGTCACAGGTTCCCTCTTTCCCATAGCTTGGTTTTGATACCTCACTGATCATTTCAACTGTCTGCATAAACATGTCTGTCTCCAGATTACTTCATTTGTCTTCTGTATTACCTCTGCTGACCATCTCCATCTCGGTCTCTCTTTGTTTTTCTTTATATTTTTAAATACAATATTGTGAGGGAGGGAGAAAGGAAATAATACGGATTGATGCTTACTGCATGCCAGGTACTTTAGATATATCATTCAACTTAATCACCTCTAACATATATAGAAAGCAAGTATCATCATCTATATTTTATAAATGAGGAAAGTCAACTCAGGTAAAGTTTGTTGCCTAAGGTCCCATGAACTGTAAATAGTGAATACTGAACATGGGATTGACATGTCCACACTGCTATATTTAAAATGAATAACCAATAAAGACCTACCATATGGCACAAAGGAATTCTATTCAATATTAAATAATAACTTGATTTATTCTTTTTTGGGAAAAGCCTTGGAGAGAGAGAACAGAGGAGCCTTGTGGGCTACAGTCGATAGGACAGCAGAGTCAGACAAGACTGAAGCAACTTAGCACAAGCACAATACATATATATATATATACACACACACACAATGTTAAAGAGGTCAATTTAGTAGAAAATATGATTGCTTTCGTTGTTATTATCTATTAAGTTTTAACTGCCCATATGCTATAGAGGTTATGATAAACAACTAGCAGTTAGATATGTAAATACAAAGGTCAAAAGTAAATCTGGCCTGGAGAGCAAATCTGATTTATGGGAGTCAGATTTTTGTTTTTGCTTGCTTCCAAGTTTATACCTATGTTTTGAATATTGATATTTTTAACTTACCATACACTTACTGATTTATTAGGTAACAATATTAATGATCACTAGTATTATAATTTCTAACTTTTGTTAGAAATACATGTTTTCTATGTTCTGTTTACTGATGGTTCTCAATGTAATCTCAAAGTAATACTTTATAATGTTTAACCTGCTTTATTGAATTCCATGGACAGAGGAGCCTGGTGGACTAAGTCCATGGGTAGCAAAGAGCTGGAAATGACTGAGTGACTAAAATTTTTGCACTTGTATTCTAGAAACTGATATTTGATATTTAAAAAAATGAACAAATCATTTGTACTTACTAAAAAAAAAACTGAATGCCAATAAAAATGACTTCAGTTCAGTTCAGTCGCTCAGTCATGTCGGACTCTGCAACCCCATGAACTACAGCACCCTAGGCCTCCTTGTCCATCACCAACTCCCAGAGTTTACCCAAACTCACGTCCATTGAGTTGGTGATGCCATCCAACCATCTCATCCTCTGTCGTCCCCATCTCCTCTAGTGCTCAGTCTTTCCAAGCATCAGGATCTTTTCAAATGAGTCAGCTCTTCACATCAGGTGGCCAAAGAATTAGAGTTTCACCTTCAACATAAATCCTTCCAGTGAACGCCCAGGACTGATCTCCTTTAGGATGGACTGGTTGGATCTCCTTGCAGTCCAAGGGACTCTCAAGAGTCCTTTCCAACAACACAGTTCAAAAGCATCAATTCTTTGGCGCTCAGCTTTCCTTATCGTCCAACTCTCACATCCATACATGACCACTGGAAAAACCATAGCCTTGACTAGATGGACCTTTGTTGACAAAGTAATGTCTCTGCTTTTTAATATGCTGTCTAGGTTGGTCATAACTTTCCTTCCAAGCAGTAAGCGTCTTTTAATTTCAAGGTTGCAATCACCATCTGCAGTGATTTTGGAGCCCAAACAAATAAATCATCCACTATTTCCCCATCTGTTTGCCATGATCTTAGTTTTCTGAATGTTGAGTTTTAAGCCAACTTTTTCACTCTCCTCTTTCACTTTCATCAAGAGGCTCTTTAGTTCTTCTTCACTTTCTGCCATAAGGGTGGTGTCATCTGCATATCTGAGGTTATTGATATTTCTCCCAGCAATCTTGATTCCAGCTTGTGCTTCATCCAGTCCAGCATTTCTCATGATGTACTCTGAATATAAATTAAATAAGCAGGGTAATAATATACCCTGTTGGTCAGCCTTAAGGCAGCCACTGTTTGTCAGCCTTAAGGGGTGAATCTGCGCAATTCTGGTACTGCACGTTCTGTTGCAGTAACCCCCGAGGGCACTTGTTTCCATTTTCATGGAACACCTGGAGGAGCCAGATGGAGAAGAAAATGAGGAGAGAGAAGAGAGAGAAGGGAAAAAAGGTCCTTCCTGCCTCACAGAAAGAAGAAAGAAGACTCCTTTTAGGAGGGATAAATACAAGGACTTTTTGTGGAAGCTGAAAGATTTATTTAACCTGATTCCTGAATAGACATTGAAATAAAAAAATATTTAATTGTATGGCATATTACTCAGCCACACGAAGGAACAAAACTGAGTCAGCTGTAGTGAGATGGATGAACCCAGAGTTCTGTCATACACAGTGAAGTAAGTCAGAAAGAGAAGAACAAGTATCATATATTAAGGCATATATGTGGAATCTAGAAAAATGGTACAGATGAACATATGTGCAGGAATAGAGGCGCAGACATAGAGAATGGGTGTGTGGACTCGGGAGTAGTGGAAGGGGAGAGCGGGGCAAACTGGGAGATTAGGATTGACATATATACATACACTACCATATGTAAGGTAGATAAGGAGTGGGAACCTGCTGTGTAGCACAGAGAGCTGAGCTCGGTGCTTTGTGATACTGACCTAGAGGGGTAAGATGGGGAGATGAGTAGGAGGGAGACCCAGGAGGGAGGGGATATATGTACATATATCACTGATTTATTTCATTGTATATCAGAAACTGATCCAACACTGTAAAGCAATCATACTCCAATAAAAAATATTTAATTATAAATAATACATTGCTTAAAGTTTACTGCTGTAACTTGTACACATATAAAAGACAAATTATGTGACTAAAAAGCTAAGTCCTTAGTCCTTCAAAGTAGCAACAGTGGCTGTACAACATTCTATAACATGACTTATCAATGAAATTTAAGCTAGAATTTACCAGTGTGTCTAGTCATGGTGTTGTTTACTTCTTCTTTATATATCCCACGTTTTCACTATATCTGAAACACAAGTCAGATATTACTTAGATGCAAAAGTTACTTGTAATTGCAATTTATTTGCTTTTAGATTTTTGAAACCTTTTCCAAAATTGTGATTATAAGAATAAAGATCATTAGAGAAGCTGTCACCATTTAAAACTGTAATTTAAAAATCTATCTAATATTCCCATTTGTTGAAAAAAAACTGAATACACAATTATGAAAACACTGTTTATTTTCTCATTCAGACTTCTGTAGTTTTTTACAAAATAGCAGACAAAATTTGCTTTATAGTCATACATATCGAAATATATGTGTGTGTATATATATATAGCACTTAAGTTATAAACACATAGCAAAATCAGCATCACTTAAACAGCAACCATGTTTTTCACATAATTAGGATTTCTCAGGAGATAGACATTGTTTCAGCTTGAATACGTAAATAGTCTTTGAGGCTTTATGTCAGCTAGTATTTACAAAAGCTAGTCTAAAAACTACCATCACCTGCAAAAGTGATGAGCATTAAGACACAGTTTTGCTATCATGCCATAATCAAGACTGAAAATCATAGAAAGCCTGAGGAAACTAGTGACTTCATTGCAACTGCCGTAGATGGAACTAATGAATTGTGATTTCAAGATGTATGCTGCTGCTGCTACTGCTGCTAAGTCGCTCCAGTCGTGTCCGACTCTATGCAACCCCATAGACGGCAGCCCACCAGGCTCCTCCATCCATGGGATTTTCCAGGCAAGAGTACTGGAGTGGGGTGTCATTGCTATGAGAATCCAAAAGGATGCTTTTGAATCATCTGTGGTTGGTTTCTTTATGATCCAGCCATCTCTTAACCAGGTTAGATTATGCCCCCTGATCATCTAACTGTGATAAAGGGAAGCTGTATAGAGACTTTCTTCATCTCTGAAAAAAAAAAAGAAACACAGCATAAATCAGTGTTGAAAAATTGTACTCAGAAAATACATATATTCATTGTACAACTTAACATCCAGGGTAGGAGTTATATCAATTCATAACATCATGCATGCCTTGAAAGTTGTACAAAATGCAAACACTAAGGTATACTTCATTGTCCTCATTTTACTGCTGTCTCAGTTATTGGAATAAAGAATAGTATTTGTCATATATTTGTATTTGTTTATACTATATTAATTTTAATAGCCTACCTCTTTGTCAAAAGGATTTGAGGTACGTACAACAAAAGGCATATATATATATAATAAGATGGGTAAAACAGAAATTAAAAATCAAGACTACCGAAAGGAGAAGGATAAAATATATTAAGGGCTTCCCAGGTGGCTCAGTGGTAAAGAATCTGCCTGCCAAGCAGGTGACTCAGGTTCAATCCATGGGTCAGGAAGATCGCTTGGAGAAGGAAACGGCAACCCACTCCAGTATTCTTGCCTGGGAAATCCATGGGCAGAGGAGCCTGGCCGGCTACAGTCCATGGGGTCACAAAAAGTTGGACACGACTGAGCAACTAAACCACAACAAATACATTAACCATCAGCAATGGTTAGTTGAACTGAGGACCGGTTTTGGCTGCAAGCTTTCTGGTAGCCAGGGCAAAAAAGAAAACACAGTAAGCTGTGTCATTCTAGGAATCATAAAGGAAGAAGGAAATCGATTCTATAAGAGAAAGTTTTGCCTTAGTACCAAATTAAAGAACAAAGGGGAAAGTTCACATGAGACCTTATTTAGGAAACATCTGGTAGCCAATAATAGACAATGTCCTTGACAAGCTTCATAAAGCACAGCATTTCACAAGCATTCTCTAGGACATTGCTTCCTCTGATGGTGTCAACTAGAGGTCTACCTGGACACTCTCCAGAACTGCTTAGCTGGATAGTTATGCTAGTAAAGCAAAGAAGTAAATTTTTTATAAATACCACAAACAAAAGCACTGCCACAGACAATGCTTTATATAGAATGCGGTAGCTCTGTTTACACTTTATATATTAAAAATGCCTTTCTAGCATTAAAATCTAGTTTTAAAGGCAAAAAAAGACAAGTTGACCAAGCAAGGACATCTCAGGAGTAATTTACTCAGCCTCTGACATTTTTCCAGGGTATTTTTACCTGCTCTCTTCTTTCAGTTTCTTGGCTGCCTGTGTTGATAATTTAATCTGCAAGTCCAGCCTCTGCAGGAAATCTCTGGCTGATACTTCCTCAGACTGCATGGGCTGAACATCCAATTCTTGAGGGCTGGGAGGAGAGATGTCTTCCCCAGACGCTACCAGCTCCTCTTCATGAGAAAAACTATCAACAGTTTCATTTTCTGGAGAATCTACTGAGTTAAGTCCATTAAACAGCAAAGGCTTCTCTAATATAACTGGGATGTTCAAAGTTTTCTTCAGAAATATACAATCATTGGTAAACAGTTTATTTGCCCTTTTAATTTGTTCCATCTAAAATGTTTAAAAAAAAACAGTTACATATAAATAAATCCAAAAGTAGGGCTTATTACACAACATAAGCTAAAAATATTCATGAGCAAAATATGCTTTCTCTGGATCTGAGATTCTTGATTCCCAGACACCCCCAGTTATTTCAAGAGATGCCAGAAAATTCTCTTTCACAATTTTATAAGAAGAAAGACTAACTTTTCCCCAGTTGTATTATTTCCCCTCTAAGGCAGCTTTTACCAAGCAACTTAAACCCCTGAAGTTAAAATATGTAGAATATTTAGCAATTATTTAATACATTTCAATATTTTAACATTTCTATTATCTTTGCAGTGCAGTGATTTTCTTTATGGAGTGCTTCCCATCTCTAGAATTGTATTTGGTAAATTTGATGGACACAGAAGGCAGTAAAGGAAGAAAGTACAAAAATGAGGAAGAATGGTGTAGGCTGGGACTGCATTCATTAAGGCCTCACAGAGAAGGTGGGGTTCCGATTTTGACTCTTTTGACTTTAGATGAGGGCTTGAAGAATGGGTATAAGTGGGACAGGTAAGGAAAGAGGTAGGGAGCTCTTTACATGGAATATCTTATCTTCTCTACCTTATGGATTAGGTACTTGAAAATCCACTTTACAAATAAACAAAATAAGGAGATTATATTCCATGGAATCATCATGCAATGGGGAGATGCAGAAGCCAGAATTTTATACAGGTTTCAAAACTTCAAACTCTTTCACAGCCTGTGAATTCCTCCAAACCAAAGAAATGGAGATGTAAGGTAGGGATCAAAGGCGAAATGGAATTTGTATATGTTACCTCATTTAACCTTCCTAACAGTTCTGAATATTATCATCTCCTCTTTTACAAATGGGGAAAGGGAGACTCAAGAGATTGAAGTGGCATGCCTAGGTCCCCAAATGCAGGGAAGTGCAGACAGCATCCTTGGCTGTGCTGGTGCAGAACTGTCAGGGAAGTACCTGCTGAGGTTCATCACGCCACACTATCATGCATCTGCAGACTTCTCCAGCCAACTAGCCTGGGAACTTGCACCATGCTTGTAGGCTCTCTGCATGCACTACACCATCTGATCTTGTGAGATATGTCAACAAGACAGCTTGGAATAATAGCTAAGCACACAGGCTTGGGGATGTGACAGATCTGGTTTCAAATCCAGCTTCACCAACACAAACTGTCTGAACATAAATTTGTTACATCTCTCATTATGCCTATGTCCTCGTGTATAAAACAGGTATCATCTACCCTTCACAGGGTAGTTGGAGGGACTAAGTGGGAGTTTATAGGTAAATATGCATACAGGATAGAGACACAGATGTGAAGGCATAGATGTGAAAGGGGGAGACAATTTAGCAGTAAATGGTACTTACTTTCCATTTTCCTATGAAGAAATTAAGGCACAAGAGATGACCGATCTGACCAAGTGTACATGGTTCTGTATAAGCCAGAAATTCTGTCTGACTCTGAAGTCCATACAACACCAAGATTAAAGTACATGACTAATGGAACCCAACTCTGGGATCCTTTAATGCCAAACCGATTGAGTGAAAAAATTAGATTTCTACTTCAAAGAGCCTGAAAAAATAAGTCAAATAAAATATACCCTGTTCTTTCTGCTTTCTAACTATAAGCTGAATCCACAAAATAGCACATTCAATGCTATCTTCTTTTTTTGTGTAGGATGGTCGTTTATGTTCTAGTTTCTAGTTAAAGGAGAAAAGGCAAGGGTGAGAAAGAACATATGCAGATACATTTTAGAGACAAAATCTCAGAATCATTAAGTGTCTCCAGTCTAGTTTAGGTTTGAGGCACTTAAAGAACTTGAAAATGTGTCCAGAGCAGGTTCAGGTATATCCCAGTCTGCCTTTAGGACCTCTTGTTTTCACCACGTCCTCCATCTCCTGGTACAAGGGCTTCCGAGGACACTGAGCCCTCTCCTGGCTCCAGGGTGAACACATGACTCATTCCTGCCCTTTGAAGCATCACGCTGCCCAAGCTGTCCTGACAGGTCACAGTCCCACCTCAGAACAATTCAGAGATACAAGGAGACTTCTGCTGGGTTTGGAGGTGAAGGACTTCTATTTTAATGATGTACTCTGCATATAAGTTAAATAAGCAGGGTGACAATATACAGCCTTGGCGTACTCTTTTTCCTTTTTGTATCCCAAAGAAAATGACGTCAGAGCTTATGTTTTCTGCATTTTAGCAGGAGTTATAGGAACTAAGTGCAGTAAATGACAATATTGTAAACTGGTTATATGTCTGATAGTACTTTTGAATAATAGATTTTTCAGTATTCCATCTTCTCTAAACTGTGGGCTATAATTTTTTGTTACAAAAAATGCTGTCATAATAATTGCTAAAATATATTTAACTGACAATCATTTTATTGCCATTTACAGTTGCATCAATAAATAGTAGAATCGAAGTAAATATCAATAAGAAATTTTGAAATGGACAGGAACAAAAGATTTTGACACAAACACACTAAGTGACATGCTATCAAGGAACTAATCTCTTCTTCCATTTAAAGGGTGTTTTCTGTTTTCTTATGGATAAAATGGAACAAATAGTAGTACTTAGGATGCTATTGTATAAATTAAATGAAATACTATGTGTAAAGCCCTCCATCTACTAGTTAGAATGTAGAAAGTGCTTAATAAATTGTAGATGATGTGGTGAGGTTGATGATGTTGATGATGATATCTAGATTGAATTATACAACACAGTGTAAGCCTTAATGTGTGAAATAAAGACTTAAGTACAAAAAGCAAAAAAAAAAAAAAGAGAGAACATATAGAGAAGTTAACTAACCTAACTAAGAAACTAAGGAATGACATAGCCAGTAACAGAGAGAGAACTGAAATTCTTACCTGTCCCATGCCAGATAGACTCTGTGTATGTGTATATCTATCTATTGATATTCACATGAAATACTGATTTAGAACCACACATGGCAGGAATTTATATTGATCCTGTTAAATGTCTCATTGTTACTTTTGGCTCATTTTACCTTCCAAGTGCTTTTAAAATCTTAACTTTTATCCTGTGTGTGAACAACCACTGATTTGTCCAGACTTGTGTCATTTTCAGAACCAGCAAGCATATTCCATTGTTTTATCCAACTCTGTGATGAAAAGGTCAAATATGATAGGTATGTACAGAGGCCTTTGACACACTGCTAGAACCAGCACATAAATCTAGGCCCACCAGGACATCAATCCCTTTATCAAGGGTTCTGATACATACACTAGGCATCTACAGATCCACACATCAGTGTCAGATTCCATCAGTGTTTTCCAGAAGCATATAAAAAAGGACATAGTTAAGTTCTTTCTGATATCCAGATCATCCCTCCATAAGCTATAAATCTTCTTTAAAATAAGACAGGAAATTAGTGATATCCTTTTAATGTGTATTTTTAAAAATATATGTACTGATCTCCTACATACCCTAAATGTTCCATAAAGCCAAAAGGTTAATTGAATTATAGTATGTTTATATGATACGAGATAAATACAGCCAAAAAAAGAAAAAAATCACATTTGTTTCATGTCACTTCAAAATGTACAGTATAAATATGAAATATATTTACTATGAAAATAGCAGATTAAAAACCTATGTAGAGTATTTTATTAACCTATATATATAAGTACATATATAATTCAAAAAATGAAAAACATCAAATGCAAAGTTTATGGATGATATTTATCTTCTTATTTTATATTTTCTTAATTTTAAATAGTTTGAATTTGAACATGTGTTAGAAGTAAAATCTAGAAAATCCATCTGAAATATTCAATATAAATAATGTAGGTAAGAGAAGGCCTCATTGAGAGGTGGCATCTAGGAGAAACAAGAGCAGGTGAACAATTTGACTCCAAGCTATCAAAGAAAGAGAGGTCCAGGGAAGAAAAGCATAAAAATTCTAAGTGAGTCATGCATTTTGTTTATCTTCTAGAAACAGCAGGAGTGAGAGTGAGAGGAGTGAACCAGGAAGGGAATAGCAGGAGATAAGGTTATGGAGGCCTGGAACCAAATATTCTCAGATCTCAATGACCATTCAAGAGGGACTTGGGCTTTTACTTTGAGAAAAAAGGAAGTTATTGGGATTTGACCTGGTCTAAGAACATCATGTGACTCAGTGTTAAGAATCCACCTGCATTGCAGGAGAAGCAGGTTTGAACCCTAGGTCAGGAAGCTCCCCTGGAAAAGGAAATGGCAACCCACTCCAGTATTCTTGCCTGGGAAATCCTATAGACAGAGGAGTTTGGCAGGGTACAGTCCATGTGGTCACAAAAGAGTTGGACACAATTTAGGGGATAAACACCACCACTCCAGCTAATATATTGAGAAAAGATGGTAAGGAAGCCAGAGCAGAAACTAGGACACCAGTTTGGAGGTTATTGCATTAATCCAAGCGAGAAATAATAGTGCTTTAGTGATGTGGGTGGTAGAAAATGATTGGACACGTATATGTACTTTAAAGTTAGAATCAACTGGATATGCTAGTGAATTTGGATCTGGAATGTGAAAGAAAAAGAGTTGCTGAAAATGACTTCAAAACCTAATGAATCTCTGAAAAGGTTGTGCTGCTATTGTCTGAGGTGGAGAAGACTTTACAGGGATAAATTTTTGGTGGGGGTGGGAAGATCAGGGATTAAATTTTTTTTCATTTTATTTTATTTTTAATATAAATTTATTTATTTTAATTGGAGGTTAATTACTTTACAATATTTTATTGGTCTTGTCATACATCAACATGAATCCACCATGGGTATACACGTGTTCCCCATCCTGAACCCCCCTCCCACCTCCCTCCCCATACCATCCCTCTGGGTCATCCCACTGCACCCGCCCCAAGCATCCAGTATCATGCAT
>SJYX01003804.1:187201-242107 GCA_006410675.1 Oreotragus oreotragus
GGCCAAAGTACTGGAGTTTCAGCTTCAGCATCATTCCTTCCAAAGAAATCCCAGAGTTGATCTCCTTCAGAATGGACTGGTTGGATCTCCCTGCAGTCCAAGGGACTCTCAAGAGTCTTCTCCAACACCACAGTTCAAAAGCATCGATTCTTTGGTGCTCAGCCTTCTTCACAGTCCAACTCTCACATCCATACATGACTAATGGAAAAACCATAGCCTTGACTAGATGGACCTTAGTCGGCAAAGTAATGTTTCTGCTTTTGAATATGCTATCTAGGTTGGTCACAACTTTTCTTCCAAGGAGTAAACGTCTTTTAATTTCATGGCTGCAGTCACCATCTACAGTGATTTTGGAGCCCCCAAAAATAAAGTCCGACACTGTTTCCGCTGTTTCCCCATCTATTTCCCATGTAGTGATGGTGTCCAATTCTTTGTGACCCATGGACTGTACTCCATCAGGCTCCTCTGTCCATGGGATTTTCCAGGCAAGAATGCTGGAATGGGTTGCCATTCCCTTCTTCAAGGAATCTTCTCAACCCAGGGATCAAACCCAGGTATCCTGCATTGCAGGCAGATTCTTTACTGTCTGAGCCATCTTTCTAGTCAGTGAAAATACCTGTTCAATTTTTTTCTGAAGAGCAAAATCTATAATAATAAAGTTTCCATTCAATAATTAGCTTTCAAATCATAAAGATAGGAAGACTGAATTAAGACTACATGAAAATGTAAAGTATGTCTATAGAACAAATTGTGAGGATAAATAAACACATGACAGTGAGAACTGTCAGATAGGAATAAGGGAAATATTAACATCTGATAAAAAGAGCAATTTCACATTACATTAATATCATTAAAACCTACTAATACATCATTTGGAATCATCTTGTGACTTTACTATCATAAGGGTGATTTATAATTATTTAAATTTCAAAATAAAGGCTATGTATTTTCTAGAACTCCGGAGGGAAACAAAAATGCAAATTAATGGAAATATATTCACAAATCAGAGTAAACACTGAAAATGAGAGATTGCTAGATTTTCACATTGTTTAATTCTGTACGTTTACTTACCAAGCAGCTGATCAGATCTGTCACAAAATATGGCCATGATGTTAGTAGAGTTTGGAATTATATGTCAAAATATTGTACTTTTATCTATATGCTTTGTTGTTGTGGATACATTATCCTTGGAATCTCTGGAATCACTTTTTAAAAACAGATTTCTATACCTCTTCGCAGACTATAAAATCAACATTTTGAACAAGCTACTCACATGTCAGCACTAACTTGTAGGAATCATACCCTGACACCTTCTTCTACCTTGCAAATCAAATCACATCTTTTCAAAGCTCAAAAACCTTGACCAACACCATAACACCTCTGCAGAATAAACATCAATGGAGACTTTCAAGATGCTTTATAAGCTCATACTTCAACAACAATTTATATGCAAATGCTCAAGGGACCATAAAGTATTCATTATGGCCCCAAAGAGTTGTGCACACCCATGTCTCTGTGTCATTGTTTAGGTTAACCATTCAGCCTGGAGCTCTTCTCCCTCCTTCTCCTTTTCTGCTGGACAAACAAAACAGCCAAGCCCAATTGAAATGCCCACCTCCTATGGACATACTTTTTTGAAATCGTTTTTTCTCTACATTATGCATACCCATGTTTTTGATTATCATGTTTATGTGCCTATATTCCTGCCTGTTTCCTGGTCCTTGAAAGCTCCTTGAGGGCAGAACACTGACTCATTTGTCTTTTTATGATCTGGCCAAGAAAAGGAACTGGTTTAGTGTAGACTTTCAAAAATGCTTCACTTTACTTTTTTGAAATATATGGTCATAAAAAAGATACTGTTCTCTCACTCTTTCTCCAGTAAACATAGTGTTAAGAAGTCAAGAATGCCAGTTTTTAAAAGAACTAAAAGAAGAATCCAGGGAGGTAACAGCATCACCTTTTAGCTAGGGGTAGTTTGGGGATATAATCTTTTATGGTTGCCAATGGCTTTATATTTTGTAACTCTTCAATTGTCCCAGCATACTACTTGCATAAGGCAGTACAAAGGTGCATATTAAATCCTGTCCCTGCTGTCAGGCAGTTTCACAAACAAGCAAAGCTTCCAACATGAATTTATGACTTAAAATTATCCATGGACTTGAGTTTGAGTAAACTCCAGGAGTTGGTGACGGACAGGGGGGCCTGGAGTGCTGCAGTCCATGGGGTCACAAAGAATTGGACATGACTGAGTGACTGAACTGACCTGAACTGAAAATTATCACAGTGGCTTAGGGACTCTAGCTGCTAAAAAAGAATACAAAAGCTACATTTTTAGTAACATCTGCTGGACAAGCATAAAAGATTAAATTTAGTCCTATTTTTAACGTCTCAGTCGCTCAGTTGTGTCCGACTCTTTGCGACCCCGTGGACTGTAGCCCACTAGGCTCATCTGTCCATTGGATTTCCCAGGCAAGAATACTGGAGTGGGCTGCCATTTCCTCCTCCAGGGCGCAAGCATGAGCTTGGTGCATAACTGAATGACAAACAGAGCTGATTGCCTGTGAACTGAAATAACACTTATATGCAATAATCAGCACTGATTTTTAAATTATTTGGTAAACTAGACAGAATTTTTTTAAATTTTTGTTTTGTAAAGATCTTCAACTGAGTCAGAATGACAGGAAATATAAATATTGATTTAAATAACTACACTATCACTAAAGTGAATAGAAACATCAGGTTTTTATTTTTAAGTAGTAGATTTTCCCAAATAGTTTTAAAAGAATTATCACAATAAATAATGAAAAAATGATGTAATTGATTGAAACATGGGGATAGGCAGATTTTGATAGCGTTGGCAAAGGCTCAGTGCACCTAAATGTTTCACCCATTTACATAAGCTAGTGGCTAGTTTCTCTTTTTTCCTGTCCTCCTTTTAAAAACAAACTACTGGAGAAGTTGACTGTGTGGATGTATAAGAGACAGCTATCACTAAAGTGAATAGAAACATCAGGTTTTTATTTTTAAGTAGTAGATTTTCCCAAATAGTTTTAAAAGAATTATCACAATAAATAATGAAAAAATGATGTAATTGATTGAAACATGGGGATAGGCAGATTTTGATAGCGTTGGCAAAGGCTCAGTGCACCTAAATGTTTCACCCATTTACATAAGCTAGTGGCTAGTTTCTCTTTTTTCCTGTCCTCCTTTTAAAAACAAACTACTGGAGAAGTTGACTGTGTGGATCACAATAAACTATAGAAAATTCTGAAAGAGATAGGACCACTTAACCTGCCTCTTGAGAAATCTGTATGCAGGTCAGGAAGCAACAAGTAGAACTGGACATGGAACAACAGCCTGGCTCAAATAGGAAAAGGAGTACGTCAAGGCTGTATATTGTCACCTTGCTTATTTAACTTATATGCAGAGTACATCATGAGAAATGCTGGGCTGGAAGAAACAAGCGGAATCAAGATTGCCAGGAGAAATATCAATCACCTCAGATATGCAGATGACACCAGTCTTGTGGCAGAAAGCGAAGAGGAGCTAAAAAGCCTCTTGATGAAAGTGAAAGAGGAAAGTGAAAAACTTGGTTTAAAGCTCAACATTCAGAAAACGAAGATCACAGCATCCGGCTCCATCACTTCATGGGAAATAGATGGGGAAACAGTGTCAGACTTTATTTTTTTAGGCTCCAAAATCACTACAGATGGTGATTGCAGCCATGAAATTAAAAGACACTTACTCCTTGAAGTGAAATTTATGACCAACCTAGAGAGCATATTGAAAAGCAGAGACATTACTTTGCCAACAAAGGTCTGTCTAGTCAAGGCTATGGTTTTTCCTGTGGTCATGTATGGATGTGAGAGTTGGACTATGAAGAAAGCTTGAGCACCAAAGAATTGATGCTTTTGAACTGTGGTGTCAGAGAAGACTCTTGAGAGTCCCTTGGACTGCAAAGAGATCCAACCAGTCCATTCTGAAGGAGATCAGTCCTTGGTGTTCATTGGAAGGACTGATGCTAAAGCTGAAACTCCAATTCTTTGGCCACCTCATGTGAAGAGTTGACTCATTGGAAAAGACTCTGATGCTGGGAGGGATTGGAGGCAGGAGGAGAAGGGGACGACAGAGGATGAGATGGCTGGATGGCATCACTGACTCGATAGACAAGAGTTTGAGTGAACTCTAGGAGTTGGTGATGCACAGGGAGGCCTGGCGTGCTGCGATTCATGGGGTCGCAAAGAGTCGGACAGGACTGAGCGACTGAACTGAACTGGAGACGCAGTTTATAAAATGAGTGACACTAAAATATTATTGACATATACAGTTTCTTTTCCCCAGGGAATCAGGCATCCCGTGGTACTGCTCATTTGAGAACAGACGACAGAAAGAAGGTTTTGATTAAGACAATAAGCCATAGTTAAAGTATTAGCATTTCTATTGGGACACAAGCAATAAGAGGTCACATTTGTTCTCTCCACTGGAATGCTCTGGGCAGATCTCATTTTAGGGGTTATGTAGATAAATCATATATGAGGAAAGTAGTGGACTCAGAGCTACCAGGCTTTACATTGGGAATGATCCACCACAACCTGGCTTTGTCTAACTCTTTCTTCTTGAGCTGGCCAGTGGGGAGTGGCTATTGAAAAAATCAGATATATTGACTTCTTTCTTTACACACATAGAGGGTGAACATCAGATATAACATAACCAAAACCTTTCCCTTCATAATAATGCTGAATTAAGCCTGAATTTTCTGAGAATAGTAACCATGTCTGTTTCAGCTTAATTCCAATATTTCTCATAGTTCCTGATACACAGATACAGATGGTATTCAAATAATTACAAATAGATGGATGAGAGGAAAATAGGGGAAAAAAGTTAGCAGAATTTTTTTCCCAGTTCTGAATGAATAATTACTAAGGAGACACTTCTGGGCAGCAAAAATGTTGGAGAAAAAAAGCTAAAAACAGATTTTTTAAAAATATTAGACATAATAGTCCCTAAAACTACCTTCATCATGTGGCTAACTTGTGGTCGACTCTTTGCGACACCACGGACTGTACCCTACCAGGCCTCTCTGTCCATGGGATTCTCCAGGGAAGCATGTTGAAGTGGGTTGCCATTTCCTTTTCCAGGGGATCTTCCTGATACAGAGCTCAAACCTGCGTCTCCTGCCTTGGCAGGGGGATCCTTTACCACTGAGCCACCTGGGATGCTCCCTAAAACTACATTAGTCAGTTGTCTGCAAGAATCAAACCAAGTTAGCCCAAGTGCTCAATATCGCGCCGTTTTGAAAACCAAAAGCTGAACTGCTGAGTGCCTGAATGAATACCAAAAGTCTCAGAGATCTAGGAACAGTGACATGAAGGACAGGACAGAGGAGCATCCATTGGTTCAGGAGCAGCAGGTTCGATCACGGTCCTCCAGCACACTTGTCATTATAGAACTTGAAATGTGTGGGCCAAAAGATCACCTTCAACTGGCTTCCAAAAGGGAGGGAGAGAATCTGAGTAAAACCTTGGAAAAGAAGCATTGTTAGGTTCCTGTTTTAGGAGTGATTAATATTTTTGTTTTAATATGAGTGAAAAATGGAAACTACCAAATAAAATGTCTTGACTGAACATAGACATCATAGATAAATTATTAATATTTAAAACTTCCACGTGTGTGCAGGTACTATATCACTTATGCCCAACTAAATGTGTCTTGCCATCACATTTTGATAAGAATCATAAAAAAAATTTCTAGTAATACTTCTTTTATATTAAATATGAGAGTAGGCCTTCAAATTGTAAATTGAAACTGCAAGAATAAGATTTAAAAAATGTAATCCAATTAAAGGGGATCCATTGAATATTTTAACATGTCTAATGTTACTCAGCATATTTTAACAGCTACAGATAGTTGTTCATTCACAATAAATAAAGCTAAATATTTTATTAAAACCAAACACTATTAGAGAAGTCATAGATTAAAGGATAGATCATCCTCTGTTTCAGACAATTAACAGACTACTTAATGGGTCAATTTAAAGGATTTTAACATATCTAAAGAAAGACATTAACATTTTAAACCACTTTCTTAAAAAAGTTTGTGCTCAGAAAAAGTTTGCAATGCTTTCCATTTTGTCTCACAGTCCTTTCTAATTTCCGCTGGTATAAATCAATTTAGATTTATTAGCTTTATACAAAAGAACTCCAGTCAGTTTTTAATAATAATTATCATTATCACTGATTAAAGTTATATTGTTCAGGCCAGATGGAGTTCTTTTCTTGTCAGCTAGAATGAGCTTGCATTATGTAGTTATAATGTGTTTGGATTTAAATAAACAGATGGCAGAGTGACAGGATATTATATGCTGGTGATGTCAGTAGCAGTGCTTCACAAACAGAATTGCTTTAAATAAACTCCACTGGGGCCAGGATCTTGATACTTTTAGGAGTGTGGCTGGGATTGAGCTTATGTATTACATTAATTTGAAAATAGTGCTATTTACTTGTGGAAGAGTAGACCAGTAGGATGGTCTGAGGTTCAGCCTTTGAAAGGTATCTGCTGAATCTGTCCCTTACCCGTGGAAGCCTTTACCATGCTAGGTCCATACAGTCTCATAAAGAGAGACAGAACAAACAAACAAAAATGCCCCAGTTGTAGGAACTTCCACATGCAAAAAGAAATAAAAATTAAAGGAAGAGTTAAAAACTGTGGGTCAAGGAAAGATGGAAACCTTTGATATAACCTTATTCCATAATTTTTTACAATATAGTTAGCTATGTTAAAATGAACATCTTGAATAGGGATGTAACCATTCACAATTTATATTAGAAAATTAACAATAAATGTTTATAGACAGTGTGTTATAGAAAAGCTTTTATCTTTGATACATTTTCATGTCCACTTTTCCCTAAAGATAAGCCCATTCTATCTCCTTGTACTCACAAAAGTTTAGAGTGAACCTATGAAATTCAACAGCAAACTTCAAGGGAAGTCATTATATATGATTTCTTCTAGCTAATAATTTTTTGTTGTGATTATAGGGAATTTCTCTGTGGGACAGCTTTTTTCACTGAGTCCAGTACCCATAGTAGCATCATTAAAAGGAAAATGAGGCCACAAGAAATAAAGGCTGATATCTGAGAAAGAAAGTAGTATCAATAAAAGTTTTAGAAGAGGATATTAGAAAAATAATTGAAATTATACTTTCAAAAATAAAATAATTATTTTCAATAGTTGAAATATTTATATAAAGGTGTTGGTTTGCAAATTGGCACCTGTACACAAAGGGCAAGGAGAGATGGAAGAAAGAGGCAGTCCACACCAGATGTGTAGGTGACAAGTTTCATAAGCTAGGGGACTTATGTATGAGACTTGTCTTGGGCAGCAGCAAGATAAGTAGATTTCACCATCCGCCTGTCAGAGTCTTAAAAGTTTACATCAAGGTCTTAACTAAATTTGGTCACTTACTTAGTCCAGATGGTCTCAACAACACCTTTCTCTCTCAAGGCTGTGTCCTTGAAACAGCTGCTAGCATGAGAATAGTCAGAGGGACATACATTTCAAGGACAGGGGAGCAGGTGAGAAGCCTCTGATCGCCCAGGTTCAGCTTACAGGTCAACTCAGACACAACCTCTGAATGTCCTCCTCCACAAGGCTATAACTAATATTGTTTCATAACTATAAATGGAAAATAACCTTTAAAAATTGTGAATCATTGTGACATACACCTGAAACTTATTAATACTGTACATTAATTATACGTCAAGAAAAAGTTTTAAAAAGACAAAGTGCAAACTGATGGTTACCAAAGGGGAAAGGGGAGGGATAAATTAAGAGTTTGGTATTTAAATATACACTGCTGCTGCTGCTGCTAAGTCGCTTCAGTCGTGTCTGACTCTGTGTGACCCCATAGACGGTGGCCCACCAGGCTCCCCCGTCCCTGGGATTCTCCAGGCAAGAACACTGGAGTGGGAAAATATACACACTACTATATAAAAAACAGATAATAAGCCAGGACTTTCTGTATAGCGTAAAAGTGATACTCAATATCTTGTAAAAACCTGTGATGAAAGAGAATGTAAATATATATATGCATACACACACACACACATACACATTTGTACAACTGAATCTCTTTGCTGTACACCTGAAAGTAATACAACATTGTAAATCAGCTATATTTCAATAATTTTTTTAAAGATATAAAAGACCTTTGACAAAAAGAGATAATCTAAATTATGTAAACAACCTTTTTTTCTGAAGGTTTATCCTATGTTTGTAATATATTTTTGTTTTCATAGACTCCACCTTCTTTTAAACTATTGATTTAATCCTTAATGTCTGTTGATATTAGTGGGCTGTGAATTTTTGAATTTATATCAAGTAGAATATATATCAGTAGAATAAAAATATTCAGTAGTCGAAGTGAAGCTTATTTCATATAAATATTTACTTCCGACTATCCAGGAACATTCACAAAGTCATGTATTTCCTTTTCTTGTAAAACGGTAAGAGGATTTTGAATATCAAGAGATTGTATTTCTCTGCTTCATATGTATTTGACATTCAAATTTTGCTACTTAAGTGGGCATTTTATGAGCTATGTTTCAGCTCTAGTATGACATAAAATCCTCATAAAGAAGCAGGAATATTTCCTTTGAGATGTTAGCTCCTAGTCAGAGTGAAAGATGAAAGATTATAATATCACATGCTTTTTCCTATTCTACAGGTGGACGTTGCCATAAGTCCTGTACAGGCCGATGCTGGGGACCCACAGAGAATCATTGCCAGACTTGTAAGTGGTCAACAGTGAGAAAACATAGGCTTTAAATGGTCAAGTAATTTTAATAATTGAAGCTTTTCACACTTCTGGTTATCAGAAACCTGAAAATGAGCTTTGCTTCTATGTGATAGACTAGTTTCTATGTAAGTAAACTGCCTAATTTCATTGCTTTCAAGTGAAACATATAATGATTTCCTATATTTCTTTGTGGTTTCTAGATTAATGATACAGCACAGATGTGGTGATATTAACAATGACCTCAGTCTGTACATCAGAGGAAGTAGGGAATCCAAATGTATACAAAATGATAATTAACTGAATTTCAGGTTAACTGAATATTTCAGTGCTTTTCCCAAATAGTAACCTGACTATACATTCAATGGAGAAAGAAAAAAGTAAAAAGATACTGTGTACCCACTCTGTTCTTGGCACAGAGGTAAAAACTGTGTGAATTATAAATATAGATTCACTATTAAACACAATGTATCTTAGTGTATATTATTTTTGTATCAGTTATTAAGATAAATATGAGGATGATATCACTGCTAAGATATTTAAAAACAAAGTATACTGAACATAAAGACAAATATCTAATGTTTTAACATTCTTAAAGTTGTGACGCTTAAATCAGCACTGAACTTTTGCTAATCTAAGAATAAATCTTTTCTTTCAAAAGAAAATACAAAATGCTCCAATAAATGGTAAAAAATTATCTTCCTGCTGTAATAACAACAGCTTAAATAATAAATGGAAAAGAGTGTAGAGGCTATTTGAAATATATTTCTTTTTTTAGCATAGAAAACACAGAAAATATTATTAAAAAATTTGAACATGCAAATATTAGATATTGTAGAAATTTCTTATACTGTTGGGTGAAAGTGTAGACTTAAGTTATTTAAGAAAAGCAATGTTTTATGACAGCAGTTTTGGCAAGAATTTTAAGCAGGATTCTAAAGTAATATTGGATTACTGTGTGAAATGCATTCACTGTGATAGTGGACAAAATGTTTTAATGACATCCTACAAATACAGGAGAGCCTCACTCTACATGTCCCAAGCAAAGAAATTCAGCAGACAATGTTAATAATACCAAAAGTTAAGAAGTCCTATAATAGATAATTAATCCAGGCTGGGCCAATCAGATTCTCTTTCTAGAGAATTTGAACTTGGGATCGACAGGTGCTGTTTATACCACATCAGAAACTTAAAGAGAGATTAAACTTAGTTGAGATGTCTGTTTTGGAGCCATGTCTATTAATGAGAAGGAGAAATAACCAGTCCTCAGTGACACCGAAAAATAAATCAGCCATGCAGAGACAAAGGATAATTGGAGAGAAAAAGATTTTGACCATTTTTGCTTCCTTGTTCTCTGGTCTTCCTGATGTCCAAATGTACTTCTTTCTTTGGGGACCTTAATAAACGCAATATTCTAATACATTTGAACTAGTTTTGTTATTTGCCACTAAGTTTGGGTGGTAGAGACTCTTGAGTAAGACGGTTAGCAAGCCATAGCTCATGTTATCAAATCATCAGCCACACAGTCATTTAATTCACCTAATTTTCCAGCATGGAAATTAAGTTCACTATAATAACGTAAAATTGGCTTAATGGTCACTGTGCCTACTCCACAGAGTCTATAAAATTTAAATTCCACATTTACTTATATCTGATATATGGAGACACAAATTTTAGAATAATATTCCTTTGCATGGATTTTTATAGTTTATAAAATATTTCCATTTTAAAATTTATTTTTATAATATTTCTATTATTTAAAGAAGTCAGTTATCATTAACCTCATTCCTCAATCGGGGATATGTAAACAGGAAATATTTAAGAGAGTTGTGAAATTTACACAGGTAATACCTGAGATTTCAACCTAAATGTCCTGAACCTAAGAATAATAGTTTCCTGTATACCATATTGCATAGCAGTTTAGGGGACAAGGACACTGGATTTATAGTCAGCCAGATGATAAAAATCTCAGTTGTTTCTACTTCTAGCATGAGAAAGTGATTTAATTTTTCTAAACCTCAGTTACCATATCTATAAAATGGAGATATTAAACTTACCTCAAGGGTTACTTCTTTGGAATCAAATTCAATACAGTAATAATCTGGTTGATATGTTTAACTATTTTTGCTATGTACTAAGGACCTAGTAAATACTAATAATATTATAATAAACTAAAAGAAATACTGTTATAAAACTTAATCCAACTTAAGTCTGAGTGAATGCATGTCAGAGCAAAACTGCAGACCACTTCCACCTTGTGAATGATACTGACATAGATGACTGGGGAAAATAGCAAAAACACTGGAGTGGAGAGAAGGCTGCTTGCCCTTATCACTCCCTTCTGTTCTGTTTCCTCCTTTGAGTCACTTGAAAGATAAATTACACATCCATATTTAAAGAGCCCAGCATCTTGAGGCAAAATGTATTTTGGAAGTCAAAGATGTACTTATAATAAGACCTGAAGTTTAGAAGTACAATCAGAAATTTTGAAACAGACCTTTTGAGAGATTCTATAGAGATATTAGACATCTAGAGAGCTCATAGTGAAGTAATATCCATGATGAACTTTTTTTTCAAAAGAACTGTAAAATTTTCCTAGCTTCCTTTAGATTGCTGATAGCCCTTCTGTTAGTTATAGATTACTTACCCTTACACCTACTTCAGATGTACTTATCTCTGAGCCCTGATTAAACTTTCTAAAAATCAGAAAACAGGCTGGGCAAATTTTTGAAAATATCCTGCTTTTATTGACTGAGCATACAAACATGAATTTTAGGATCTTTTAGACATCATCTTTATCATTTACAAATGATTTCTTTCCTTATGACTGAAACAAATTCACTTCAGTAAGGTTTCTCTGGAGGTATTCAGTTTCATATTTGTCAAATATTTCCTTTTATGAATAATTAACTTTGAGATTCTGCTTATATTAGGGAAGAAAGGTAAAATATTTAAAAGCTCCACACCTTAGCCAAGGACACTGACCTCAAGAATACATATTATTCGCCCCATTATATCAATGCTGACATCCTCCCACAGGGTTTCTTCTTAAAACAGCAAGTAAGACAGGAATGATCCTCTGTAAGAAGTCACAGTAAAGACAAGTAATTCAGGTCCTAAGAAAACAAGTCCATGATAACGAATAACTTCTTAGCATGAATGAAGCAAAGAGTGGTGATCAGAGTGAAAACATCTCTGAACAGAGATATGGAAAAGCAAAAATGGTGATGACATCAGTGATAAGTTTGAGGGAAGGTCTGTAGGATTCACAAGTTTTAAAAAGAAATGACGAAGAGGTTTGAGGTTTTGTTTTTAATAGATTTTGTGAAGTGGGACAAGAGTGTTAATAAACGGACAGCTTAGTATTGTAGGGAAGCAAAACTTGCCACCCTAAAATGTATCTCCCTGGTATGAGGATTAATTTAGGCTATTTTTAGGGCTTGGAAAACTTGGAAAACTTTGGTCTTTCCCCTAACTTCCTAGAAAGGTGCAGATAAAGGAGCTATCCCATGAAGGGAGCTGTGCCCACGGACAACTATAGCACTAGGTGTGTTTGATGAGGAGGCACTTCGGAGTCTGTTAAAATTCCTCTGAATTCCACTGTCTCTNCTATTTTTAGGGCTTGGAAAACTTGGAAAACTTTGGTCTTTCCCCTAACTTCCTAGAAAGGTGCAGATAAAGGAGCTATCCCATGAAGGGAGCTGTGCCCACGGACAACTATAGCACTAGGTGTGTTTGATGAGGAGGCACTTCGGAGTCTGTTAAAATTCCTCTGAATTCCACTGTCTCTGTGTTCCAAATATTTGCTTTTCTATCTCCATCTCAATTGGCTTCATCCCCTTTGAAGTCCCAAATCACCTTTCCCAACATCCTGCTTTGTCTTTAGCTGAAAATTGTTTTTAAAGTGAGAGTTTTGGTCATTTTGGCAAGACTCAGTTTTATTGGATTTCTCCCATGCATACATGTTATTAATCTTTTATTTGACTTTCTCCTGTTAAGCTGCCTCCTATCAATATAATTTGTAAGCCAGCCAGAAGAATCTAGAAGGGTAGAGGAAAATTTTTCTTCCCAGCACTTTGGACAACAGTTCACCAGGCATACCTATAACATTTTTAAATTTTTAGTAAAATTTAGTAACATGTTGCAACTTCTTTTATATCCTGCTTTGGCTGTTGCAGTTAGCTTTGACTGCATATCGAATAATGCAAATGTGCCATTTTCCTCTATGACATTTGATAACCTTCATGTTGTAAACTCTGAAGCCAGCAGCTATTTTAAAAATGATTTTTGCTAAAATATTTTAAAAATTAAAATATTTTCTAAACAAATTCCTTAAAAAAATTTAGAAAATCTGAAGAATTTTGTAAGTATTAAAGCAAATAAATTTTTCTTGTAGAATCTAGCCAGGTATTCCATCCTATTTTACTCAGGGGTCTGATTTTCTAAAATAGCTTAAATTCATTATTTTAAGATCCTTTTTGATTTTAGAGTATCATGACTAACAGAAATATTTCTCACATAGTTATAAAAGGTTAAAATAGAAATTATGAAGGGTACTGTGGGCCTGCATTGTACGAGGAGCCGTGACTCAAAAGTTGAAAGTGCTTTTAAGCTCAGTTAAATCGTGGCCGCATTGCTCCACAGCACAGCTTAAGTAAATTGATTCAGTGGATTAATGTACTCATGTCAGGGGAGACAAACTTATCTGCTGTGTGAAGTCTGAAGCTTATAGTAGTATTATTTAGTAGGCTTACTGGTAAGAATGACAACTCTCTCTCTTCGTAAGAACTGAGTCCTAAGGTTTGTACTGGAAGGTTTAGGTGTGAAAGAGACTAAGCTTTAAGTAATAAATAATAATGATTAAAGGAACAAAGTTATCTCTGTCCCTGCAAGATATATGAATCACACTTATTTAAAATAGATACTGCATGTCCTTTTTTATCTTTAAGCACAGTATCAGGCCAGCTTTCTCCAGCCTCCTATTATCAGCCTGGGTGGTTATTTCATTTTATGCATTTCTTTTGTCATCTCAGTTAGGAACTGTGCTTGGGAGGATGAGGCTGGCATGGATCAAAATTTTACAGTTTGATTCTCCCAACCTTACACGTTTTGCATTAAAGCAGTTATAATTGTCTTTAACTGCAGGTTGTAAAAGTCAGATTTTCTCAGCTGATTACCACTCAATATATTCTTCAGTTTCTAGTTGCTTTATAAGGGAAACTTCTTGCTTAGAAACTAATTGAAAAATGTAAGTGCACTTGACAATATGTTAAAACATTGTTGCCTCTTAAACCAAAATGTCACACCAAAAAAAAAAAAAAGAGGAAATGAATGCTTCTACTTGTTCATTAAATTGATTAATGAAAAGCATTATTTTAACCAAAGGAAAACTTCTAGGGGAATTCACCTTTTACTTCTACAGTATTCATCCTAACTAGGTTATCTCAAAATCTTTCTTTTAATTAAAATAAAATAACATTGATATTAATACAAACAATATCTTTGTTCTAGTGTAGATAATTGTGAATGGAGCATATTATGATATTGGCAAAATAAAAGCTTGTGCCAACCAACATTTTGTTATTTATTGTTTCTGTACAAACTTTATAGAACATGCTAGGAAAAATTAGAAATTTTTTAGCATTTTTCTCATTTATTATACTTGTGCACACAAAATTAGTTTCTGTAGTTGCAACATATTAAAATTTTAGTTTAATAATAGGAAGAAGACCTTGGTTTGGCTTATGGATTCTATTCAGTTCTAGGGTGAAGTTTAGAAATAGCTAAACATACTTGGAAGAAAAGTTATGACCAACCTAGATAGCATACTGAAAAGCAGAGACATTACTTTGCCAACAAAGGTCCATATAGTCAAAGCTATGGTTTTTCCAGTAGTCACATATGGATGTGACAGTTGGACTGTGAAGAAAGCTGAGAGCTAAAGAATTGATGCTTTTGAACTGTGGTGTTGGAGAAGACTCTTGAGAGTCCCTTGGACTGCAAGGAGATCCAACCAGTCCATTCTGAAGATCAGCCCTGGGTGTTCCTTGGAAGGAATGATGCTAAAGCTGAAACTCCAGTGCTTTGGCCACCTCATGCGAAGAGTTGACTCATTGGAAAAAACTCTGATGCAGGAAGGAATTGGGGGCAGGAGGAGAAGGGGACGACAGAGGATGAGATGGCTGGATGGCATCAACGACTCGATGGACGTGAATTTGAGTGAACTCCGGGAGTTGGTGATGAACAAGGAGGCCTGGCGTGCTGCAATTCATGGGGTCGCAAAGAGTCAGACACGACTGAGTGACTGAACTGAACTGACTGAAACTTACTTTTATCCCTTTTAAAATCTATGTGGCACTTGTTTGAAATAAATATTAAAATCTAAGAAAAATATTATGTTTTTCTTCCTCAAAATTTAAGCCAAGAAATGTAGCAACTCGAAACTAAATTGCATTTTTTCCCATGAAATTTCCAATTTTCCTGTGGGTATTAAAAACAAAATGGCAGATAATGAAAATAATGTACTAATTATACTCACATACATGCATACAATTTGTCTGAAGTGTAATTGTATTTACAATCTTTCTGGAACAAACCCTGTTTAAAAAGAAGTTGTAATGCAGTAAATAAATATCCAATTAGAGCAGAGAAAAGTGAGTGGGAGCTATTGAAGAGAAAAGAAGCACTGAGTCAGCAGTCTCAATCAATCAGGATAGCAGTAAGCCTTTGTTGAAAGCCAACGTCTTTAATTAAAACCCTTGTATTTTACTAATAACTTAGCGTGTCCATAACCTTCCCTATTGATTTCAATTATTTCCTTATTTTTGGATTAGTAGTTTCTGGAGACATTGTAAAATTAAGGGATGCACTATTAATATGCTGTTTATTTTGCTGTACATTGATAATATTAGTTGTAATTGGATGATCTTTCTCAATTTAAAGAAAGTGATGTGCACTTTAGTTATCTGAAATGCTCTTTATAATGCAGCTTAATGTGACTCAGGGAATATCATTTAAAGCCACGCTAAAGGCTCAAGGGATAAAAAGAAGTATACAAAGTGTACCTGTTCTCTGGAAATGCTCTGGGTACAAAACAAAGCCAAGGAGTGTTTGAAAAGATCGAAAAGAACACTGAACTGGGGCATCAGGAGATAAGAGATTTAGTCCTAGTTCTAAACTAACTGAGATTCAAGGAATTCAGTTTTCTCAAGTTCCCATATTGACCAAATAAAAGTTTGAACAAAGATTATTTTTATACGTGCTTTTCTGCACAGTTATGATGTTTGCTCTATATAGTCAACCAAAACAAGGTTGGGAGAGAGCTGACTGAAGCTCAGATCATGAACTCATTGCAAATTCAGACTGAACTTGAAGAAAGTAGGGAAAACTACTAGACCATTCAGTTAGGAACTAAATCAAACCCCATATGATTATACAGTGGAAGTGACAAATAGATTCAAGGGATTAGGTCTAGTAGAGTGCCTGAAGAACTAGGGACAGGATTCATGACATTGTACCGGAGGAAGTGATCAAGACCATCCCCAAGAAAAAGAAATGAAAAAAGAAAAATGGTTATCTTAGGAGGCCTTACAAATAGCTGAGAAAAGAAGAAAAGCTAAAGGCAAAGGAGAAAAAGAAAGATATACCCATTTGGATGTAGAGTTATAAAGAACAGCAAGGAGAAATAAGAAAGCCTTCCTCAGTGATCAGTAAAAGGAAATAGAGGAAAACAATAGAATGGGAAATACTAGAGATCTCTTCAAAAAAACTTAGAGATACCTGGGAACATTTCATGCAAATATGGGCACAATGAAGGACAGAAATGATATGGACCTAGCAGGAGCAGAAGATATTAAGAAGAGGTGGGAAGAATACACAGAACTATACAAAAAAGATCTTCACAACCCAGATAATCACAATGGTATGATCACTCACCTAGAGCCAGTCATCCTAGAATGTGAAGTCAAGTGGGCTTTAGGATGCATCACTACAAACAAAGCTAGAGGAGATGGTAGAATTCCAGTTAAGCTATTTCAAATCCTAAAAGATGATGTTATAAAAACGCTGAACTCAATATGCCAGCAAATTTGGAAAACTCAACAGTGGCCACAGGACTGGAAAAGGTCAGTTTTCATTCGAATCCCAAAGAAGTGCAATGCTAAAGAATGTTCAAAGTGAAGTGAAGTGAAATGAAGTTGCTCAGTCGTGTCCGACTCTTTGCGACCCTATGGACTGTTGCCTACCAGGCTCCCCTGTTCATGGGATTTTCCAGGCAATAGTACTGGAGTGGTTTGCCATTTCCTTCTCCAAAGAATGTTCACACTACCACACAATTGTACTCCTGTCACATGCTAGCAATGTAATGCTCAAAATTCTCCAAGCCAGACTTCAACAGTACCTGAACCGTGAACTTCCAGATGTCCAAGCTGGATTTAGAAAAGGCAGAGGAACCAGAGATCAAATTACCGATATCTTTTGGATCATCAAATAAGCAAGAGAGTTCCAGAAAAAACATCTACTTCTGCTTTATTGACTGTGCCAAAGCCTTTCCACCACAAACTGTGGAAAACTCAGAAAGAGATGGGAATAACAGACCATGTTACCTGCCTCCTGTGGATTCTGTATACAGGTCAAGAAGTAACAGTCAGAACTGAACATGGAACAACAGACTGGTTCCAAATCCAGAAAGGAGTATGTTAAGGCTGTGTATTGTCACCCTGCTTACTTAACTTATATGCAAAGTATATCATGTGAAATGCTGGGCTGAATGAAGCACAAGCTGGAATCAAGATTGCTGGGAGAAATATCAATAACATCACATATGCAGATGACACCACCCTTGTGGCAGAAGGTGAAGAAGAACTAAAGAGCCTCTTGATGAAAGTGAAAGAGGAAAGTGAAAAAGTTGGCTTAAAACTCAACATGCAGAAAACTAAGACCGTGGCATCTGGTCCCATCACTTCATGGCAAATAGATGGGGAAACAATGACAGACTTTGTTTCTTTGGGTTCCAAAATCACTGCAGATGGTGACTGAGGCCATGAAATTAGAAGACACTTGCTCTTTGGAAGAAAAGCTATGACCCACCTAGACAGCATATTAAAAAGCAGAGACATTACTTTGCTAACAAAGGTCTGTCTACTTAAAGCTATGGTTTTTCCAGTTGTCATGTGTGAATGTTAGAGTTGGGCTATAAAGAAAGCTGAGTGCCGAAGAATTGATGCTTTTGAAATGAAATGTTGAAGACTCTTAGAGTCTTTTGTACTGCAAGGAGATTCAACCAGTCAATCTTGAAGAAGTCAGTCTTGAATATTCATTGGAAGGACTGATGCTAAAGCTGAATTTCTAATAATTTGGCCACCTGATGTGAAGAACTGACTCATTTGAAAAGACTCTGATGCTCAGAAAGATTGAAGGCAGTAGGAGAAGGGGACGACAGAGGATGAGACAATTGGATGGTATCACTGACTCGATGGACACGAGTTTGAATAAGCTCTGGGAGTTGGTGATGGACAGGGAAGCCTGGCATGCTGTAATCCATGGTGTCACAAAGTGTTGAACACAACTGAGCGACTGAACTCAGCTAATGATATTTGCATATGGGAACACACAGTGATTAGCCATAGGTATAGACGATACAGATTTATGCTCAGATATTTTATGGAAATATTTAATGTTAGTTTTAGCATATAGACAGTGATTCTGTATACTCAGAATGCTTGAGGCATTCACCTGGGCCACTACTACGTGTGATGAGTCCCTACAGGTATTTTCTGGATCTGAGTCAACCTTGTGACTGGACCAGCCCTGGTAGTTCTTATTATAATTGCAAGACATACCTCAGCAGTAACCATCAAGGAACTTTGAAAAAGCATGGTTTATTATTCACAGGTCAAGGGTGTATGGCAGACTCAGTGGCTGCACTGTGAGATCACAGGTTGAGAGAAAGTATAGACCTGTAGCCCTGTCTCTGTTGGAGTACAGGTGAATACTTAGGACTTTACAAGTTCAATCTTTACTGATCAATTTAAAATATAGCAGTAAGAATTTAGGTATGGAAACGGAAAAGTGAGGTCACTTAAAATGTTAGTTATCTGGGTTACCCGAAGCTTTTTTCCTAAGAGGAGAACTTCATAAGCAGGTGCAGTCTGGCTTCTTATCTAGGTGTTTACTAGCATCTGTGTCATACACCTGGAATATGTTTGTTTGATCTTTGAAGTGGATGTCTTAGCAATCAAGGGCTTCCTGGTGGCTGCAATGCATGAGATCTGAGGTCAATACATGGGCAGAAAGATCCCCTGGAGAAGGGTATGGTAACCCACTCCATTATTATTGCCTAGAGAATTCCATGGACAGAGGAACCTGTAGGACTACAGTCCATGGGGTCACACAGAGTCAGACACAACTGAGCAACTAACACTTAGCAATCAAAAGCTTGTATGCCTGCTAAGTTGCTTCAACCGTGTCTGACTCTGTGTGACCCCATGGACTGTAGCCCACCAGGCTCCTCTGACCATGGGATTCTCCAGGCAATAATACTGGAGTGGGTTACCATGCCCTTCTCCAGGGGATCTTCCCAACTCAGAGACTGAACCCACTTCTCCTCTGTCTCCTGAATTGGCAGGCAGGTTCTTTACCACTAGCACCACCTGGGAAACCACCATCAAAAGTTTAATGTCAGGCATTTACACTGCTGCTGCTGCTGCTAAGTCACTTCAGTCGTGTCCGACTCTGTGCGACCCCAGAGACGGCAGCCCACCAGGCTCCGCCGTCCCTGGGATTCTCCAGGCAAGAACACTGGAGTGGGTTGCCATTTCCTTCTCCAATGCATGAAAATGAAAAGCATTTACACTACAGGAATGCAAACTGTGGGCTGGGTAGAAGCAGGTAACCTAGCAGTAAGATCAGAGAGAGTATGACACATTTGAAGGATTATTGAGAGGGCATTGAGAAGAAAAGTCAGCAATATCTAAAGATGTTATGATTAGAACCATTTTGTGGGCTTTTCCTGGCAGTTCAGTGGTTAAGAATCCACTTTGCAATGAAGGGGACTTGGAATCAATCCCTGGTCAGGGAACGAAGATCCCACATGCCATGGAACAACTAAGCCCATGCGCTGATACTAATGAGCCCATTGGCCACAGCTAGAGAGTCTGTGCACCTCCATGAAAGCTCCCATATGCCACAGCTAGGACCTGACACAGCCAAAAAATAAATAAACATAAAAATTTTATTATGGTGGTAATAACGATTTATGCTGAATGCTTTGTAGCAAGACTTGACAGTCGTTAGAATAACTATCTTTAACCATACAAGAGAAGATTTCAAAATGATCTACATGTGACATGAGAGTGTCCTCTAATTAATAGAACACTCATTATAGTCACTGTTTGCTACTCTCATGATTAGGGAGTTGGGCAAGCCTCCTTAGAGTTCTGCCTTGCATTAATATGAGATACATTGTCAATTTGTTGATTTAATTGGTTCAGCTGGAGGAAGAATTAAGTAAGTGGCACAGGGATGAGAAAGAAAAGAAGTGGATACTGGATACTTGTCAATTGTGCTTATGTCAAGTAACATTTTTACTTGTTGTATTAGAATAAATGTGAGTTCTCAACATATCTGATGTATTCCATTTCTCAAGCCAATAACAATTTTACTGGTAATTTGACAATTTATAATAGTATCATGGATACTTCTTGCCATTAACATAGATATTTTCAAGAGACTTAGTAACTATTCTAATTTATGGTGAAGTAATAAAAGATAGACCCAAGGTATCATTTTCACATATCACAGATGATATTTATTTTGCAGTTAGCCAAAGTCTTCTTTCTTAATGGAGCAGTTGCAGCAATATGACTATAAGAATAACTCAGGTTTTGCTCTGTTTTGAATATTTCTTGAACTCAGATAACTGTTAGCCCAAAAGATTATTTTTCTTAACAATGAGGATGTTGCGTGTATTGAAGATGTATTTAATTTCACTGACTAGGGAAAGGATGGAGATGAGAGACAGACTCTGGCACAAGTAATTATGGATAATTTAAAATAAAAATCAAACCACAATATTTTGCCAACAGAAAATACTTTACTAAGTCTACCAACAGAAAATTTAAATAAATGGAGAGTACCGCATTCCAAGATGAGGGGACCCATAAAATGAGGGGACTCATAGGATGAAATGGAGAAGGTAATGGCACCCCACCCCAGTACTCTTGCCTGGAAAATCCCATGGACGGAGAAGCCTGGTGGGCTGCAGTCCATGGGGTCGCAAAGAGTCGGACACGACTGAGCAACTTCATTTTCACTTTTCACTCATGGATTGGAGAAGGAAATGGCAACCCACTCCAGTGTTCTTGCCTGGAGAATCCCAGGGACGGGGGAGCCTGGTGGGCTGCCGTCTCTGGGGTCGCACAGAGTCGGACACGACTGAAGTGACTTAAGATGCAGCAGCATAGGGTAAAAAGGTCAGCTCTTCTAAAATTAAGCTTTAATTTTACCTTTGATCAATTCTCAATGTTTTGCTTTTAACTGAACAAAAATAGTCTAAAGTACTCCTGGAAAATATATTTAATAAATTACCCCACACTTAAAAGGAAGAGCTATGCAGAAGAACTTTTTCCAAGTATTAAAATGTTATAAAGTAGTAAGTATGAAAACAGTATCACATTAGTGCAGAATGGAATTAACTCAATGGAATGTAATAGAAAGTCCAGGTGCAATATAATGTCTATACAGTAATTTTACTTCTATAAAGTTAGTATTTTAATGGAAAATATAGAGATTATTCAGTAAAAGGTGTTGGAACAAATGGTTCATTTTATGGGGAAAAAAATGAATAATAGGGTGTTTCCCTGGTGGCTCAGTGGTAAAGAAACCATCTGCAATGCCAGAAACCCCAGCTTGATTCCTGGCATGGAAGATACCCTGGCGATAGGAATGGCTACGCACTCCAGGTTTCCGGCCTATAGAATTCCATGGACTATATAGTCCATTGGGTCGCAAAAAGTCGGACACGACTGAGCGACTTTCACTTTCATGGAAAAAATAAAGTTAGATCCCCACCATAAAACAAAACATGAGATTAATTGTTCATTAAAGTTTAAAGGCATCATATAGACAATAGATTATAGATGGATTATAAACTAAAAGTATCAAAAGCATGAAATAACTCAAAGTACTAGAAAAATATAGGTAAAAGTTATGATATGATGACTAGTTTTTAAACATGACATAAAAGTTAGAAATTTTTAAAGAGGAAAGATTATTTTAAATATAGCATATTTATTTTTAAAACAAAGTATTTTAATAAAAGTTAAAAGAATTAAAATTTATGCAAGAAATTTGTAAAAATGTTTTTCTTCACTTATAATCAATTACATATTTTCTTAAAACTAAGTATTTTCACAATTAGATTGTCAAAGTTAAAAAGAATGATAATTCCTTTATCATTAAGGATTAAAGATATCAGTGAGAATTAAAAATATTATATGTAGATAGGCACAATTTCAATTACTGTCTTGAAAACTTTTGGTTATGTATTTTGTGCTGTCTTAACTGTCCTACTACCATTGAGCTGTAACAGACTGGTTGACCTATAGACACCTCCAAAGTTGACACTGGTTATTGCTACAATAGCAATTGCACAGAGATCAAATGGCCAACATCCACTGGATCATTGAAAAAGCATGAGAGTTCCAGAAAAATGTTTACTTCTGCTTTATTGACTATGCCAAAGCCTTTGACTGTGTGGATCACAACAAACTGTGGAAAATTCTGAAAGAGATGGGAATACCAGACCACCTGACCTGCCTCTTGAGAAATCTGTATGCAGGTCAGGAAGCAACAGTTAGAAGTCATTGGAACAACAGACTGTTTCCAAATCAGGAAAGGAGTACATCAAGGCTGTATATTGTCACCTTGCTTATTTAACTTATATGCAGAGTGTATCATGTGAAATGCTGGGCTGGAAGAAGGACAAGCTGGAATCAAGATTGCTGGGAGATAATATGTGAAACAGATTGCCAGTCCAGGATCGATGCACAAGAAAGGGTGCTCAGGGCTGGTGCACTGGGATGACCCAGAGAGGGGATGGGGAGGGAGAGTGGAGGGGGGTTCAGGATGGAGAACACATGTACACCCATGGCTGATTCATGTCAATGTATGGCAAAACCACTACAATATTATAAACTAATTAGCCTCAAACTGAAATTAAAAAATTAAAATACTGTGATTAAAAAAAAAGATTGCTGGGAGAAATATCAATAACATCAGATATGCGGATAACACCTCCTTTATGGCAGAAGGCAAAGAAGAGCTAAAGAGCTTCTTGATGAAAATGAAAGAGGGGAGTGAAAATGTTGGCTTAAAACTCAACATGCAGAAAACTATGATCATGGCATCCGGTCCCATCTCTTCATGGCAAATAGATGGGAAAACAATGGAAATAATTACAGGCTTTATTTTGGAGGGCTGAAAAATCACTGCAGATGGTGACTAAAGCCATGGAATTAAAAGACGCTTGCTCCTTGGAAGAAAAGCTAGGACCAACCTAGATAACATATTATAAAGCAGGGACATTGTTTTGCCAACAAAGGTCTGTCTAGTCAAAGCTATGGTTTTTCTAGTTGTCATGTGTGGATGTGAGAGTAAGACTATAAAGAAAGCTGAGCATTGAAGAATTGATGCTTTTGAACTGTGGTGTGGAGAAGACTTATTGAGAGTCCCTGGGACTGCAAGGAGATCCAACCAGTCAATCCTAAAGGAAATCAGTCTTGATTATTCATTGGAAGGACTGATACTGTAGTTGAAACTTCAATACTTTGACCAGCTGACGTGAAGAACTGACTCATTGGAAAAGACCCTCATGCTAGGAAAGATTGAAGCCAGGAGGTGAAGGGGATGAGACAAGATGAGACGGTTGGATGGCATCACCGACTCTATGGACATGAGTTTGAGCACACTTTGGCAGTTGGTGGTGGACCAGGAAGTCTGGAGTGCTATCGTTCATGGGGTCTCAAAGAGTCCTGAAAGGTTGTTGAATTACGATGCCGGGATTCTTGGCCTCCGGAGAAGAAGAATTCAATCCGGGGCCAGAGACAAGGCTTGATCGCTCAGAGCTTTTGTGTCATAAAGTTTTATTAAAGTATTAAGAAGATAGAGAAAGCTTCTGACATAGGCATCAGAAGGGGGCAGAAAGAGTACCCGCCTGCTAGTATTCAGCTGGATGTTATATAGTCACCAGCAGTCTGTTAATGAAAGAAAGGAATGTCTCAAAACTTAGAATGGCACTAGGCCCCTCCCCCATAAGAGTATTTTGGGATAACCTTGGCTCCAAATGGTTGATCTTGGGCCATAAAATGATTAACTTGAATCTTGAAGAAGGGCAGATCACCATCCAAATAGTTTCATTTACATAGATTAGAGGAACAATATCAGAGTATAACATACTGGATTGGGGTAAATGCATAGTACATTAGCATAGCTTAAGATAAACATTTCCATAAGAAAAAGGCATTGGTTAACTTGAGGTGAAACCAGGTATCATTATGGCAACACAGAATCTTAAAAGAAACCTCCTTTTAAATTTGTATAGAGAAGGAAAAAAATATCGCTAGTTTGTTTCCTCCTGCCACTTAAAAGAGAGAAAATGTCTGACACTTGCAGGCTATTTCCTCCATTTGGAGACCCCTGGCCTTCCTGCCTGTTACCCTCTCAGTCCCATACAACTGAGCAACTGAACTAAACTGATTGCTACAATAAGAAAATATTCTTTTTAATTTTGCATATTTATAGTGACATATTTCTCAAAAACATGTATTGCTTCTGTAGAATTTTTAAAAAGAAAAGAGCAACAATAATTATATTCCTTTTATTATGACTTTTTTTTGTAATTTTTGAGGATGTCTAAATTTTTTCCACATCATAGAGATAATTCTTAAGGATGTATCAATAAAGCATAACAGCTTTAAGTAATATGTATAGATACATTTATTTATTATAAAAATACATTTTTTATATAAAATCTTTACTTGAAGAGAATCTCACATATTGTTTTATACTGGCCCTCATCTGAAAACACCACCATGCAGGACAAATTCAGACTTAACTACCCTAGTTTTCAGTTATGATGGTGGAAATAAGTAACACAAACTATCGCTTCTTGGCCTTTTGGCTAGGATCAAGTGAAGTCACATAAACTTCTGGGAATCACAGTCTCAGTTGTGGAGGTAGAGCACTGTGGCAGGCACGGTTGCACAATGGTTTTCCATAGCCTCTGGGATCGTAAAACCTCAGAAGAAGAAAATTTCACCTCCCGTGACTTTACATTCCTGAATTCATTAGAAGGCAAATTTGCTGCACACATATAAAAGAAGCACTAAGATTAGTTTCCTAATTTTCTATTTTGACCTTTGTCTTTGCAATTCTATAATGCTCTCTGACAACTGGATGCAACTTGTTCAGTTCAGTTGCTCAGTCATGTGCAACTCTTTGCGACCCCATGAACCACAGCATGCCAGGCCTCCCTCTCCATCACCAATTCCTGGAGTCCACCCACACCCATGTCCATCGAGTTGGTGATGCCATCCAGCCATCTCATGCTCTGTCATCATCTTCTCCTCCTGCCCCCAATCCCTCCCAGCATCAGAGTCTTTTCCAATGAATCAGCTCTTCTCATCAGGTAGCCAAAGTATTGGAGTTGCAGCTTCAAAATCAGTCTTGCCAATGAACACCTGGGACTGATCTCATTTAGGATGGACTGGTTGGATCTCCTTGCAGTCCGAGGGACCCTCAAGAGTCTTCTCCAACGCCACAACTCAAAAGTATCTATTTTTTCGGCACTCAGCTTTGGAGTGTAAAGTCACTTTCATGTACCCTGACCAACATTAATTTTTTATTGAATTAGAGTAGATTAGAAGAAAATAAACCAGATTAGCATACAATAGACAGTATCAAAATGCTCTACCCATAATTAAGGTCAATATAATGCCTTAAAACTTTTCATCATGGATATGTGTACTGAGCCATGATGTAAAATGTTTGTACTGTAAATTGTGATGAAAAAAAAGAAAAACACTGGAAAGGATATCATTTAACTTTTAAGCAAGCAAGGTTATCCTTTAAAAAAATAATCTCAAACATACCTTCTGTGAGAATAAAAGTAATATTTTGAAAACTTTCTTTATATGTTTGAAATGTGTTTCTGGTGTAACTATTTTAGGTGGCTTTAAAAATCTATGTTATTACTAAGACATGAACTTGAAGTTGGACCCTATTTGAGATTCAGTTTTCTCCTCTGTAAGATCAGTAGTTAAAAGTCAGTCATATATAAGGGTTCCTAAAATGCTTAAATGTAACCTTATTTCTATGGTTTTTGAACAGTATTTGAATAATATCTTAGTTTTCATTGCTCATCATTTGCAGTCATGTTGTTATGTAAAATGACTCTAAAACAAATTATTTTTCTAGAGTTAAAGAATGCATGTGTAGATCATTTTAGTTATTCACATTTTAAGTGCCAGATGTGAGGATAAAAGGTGAAAATAAATTGATTTGTGCCTCCAAAGTTTTGTATTCATGGTATAGAGAATCACAGAAGTACCCAGTTACAACATAATGGGGTTGGGGCTGTAATAGAAATCTGTATGCCATGAAATAAGATCACCAAGAACAAAGTTTGTTGAGGATGCAAAGTAAGGGGTTCTGGGTAAGAGTCAATGAAAGATTAACAAAAGAGATTTCTATTTACTTGACCCTTGAAAATGTGTAAGCATTAGATAGGCAGAAAAGGAGTTTAAAATATAGAAAAAAAGATGAAAAGGAGGCACTTTAATAAATAGACACTTGAGTTCATAATGAGGCCTGGTAACCAGCCAATTTGGCTGTGAGAGAGAGAAGAGAAAAAATTTGAAATTGGATTCCAAGTTAGAGGTAGAATCAGTTAAATCAGTGATGGCAGTGGTCACCGAGATCAAGAATGTAGGCAGAGGTTAGTACTGCAGCTGGACTGAGGATGGAAATAAAAGCTTAGCTGTGTCCTTTTTGAGTCATAGAGATTTCTTATTCACCCAGGTAGAAATGCCTAATAAATAATCAGTTACTAATTAGAAACTAAGGTGAGATGTTTAGAGATATTGTGAAAAATGGCTGGAGATAGATATTTGAGGTACATCAGAAAAATGTTATAATCAACCCTTTGATAAATGCTTGGCTCTCTGAGGGTCATGAAGAGCATGAGGTACAAGGAGGATTATTCTTAAAATTTATTTTAAATATGAGAGTCTCAAATATTGGACATGAAAAACCTGCCAGTAAAAAATGAAGCTGATTATAGCTGAGAGAATAAAAATAATTTACAATGCAAAAGTAAATTTTAAAAGTAGATTACAATGCAAAAGTGGTTCAGTAAAAGTAAATTACAATGCAAAAGTGGTTCAAATGGTAAAAAAAGAAAAAAAAAATCCGCTTGAAATGCAGGAGACCTGGGTTAAATTCCTGGATGAGGAAGATTCCCTGGAGAAGGGAATGCCACCCACTCCAGTATTCTTGCCTGGAGAATTCCATGGGTCAGAGGAGCCTGGTGGGCTACAGTCCAAGAAGTCGCAAAGAGTCGGACATGACTGAGTGACTAACACTCTTACTTTGGGCTTCCCAGGTGGCACTAGTGGTAAAGAACTTGACTGCCAGTGTAGGAGACTGTATGAGACACAGGTTTGATCCTTGGGCGGGAGCGATGCCCTGGAGGAGAGCATGGCAACCCTCTCCAGTGTTCTTGCCTGGAGATTCCCATGGACAGAGGAGCCTGGTGGGCTACAGTCCATTGCATCACAAAGAATCAGACATGACTAAAGTGACAGCACAGAACAGTGTGATGCAAAAATTTGAACTTGGTCATTAATGTACTGGATAACCTAGGGCTCATGCCTGATCAGCTGCTTCAGTTGTGTCCGACTCTTTGTAACCCTATGGACTGTAGCTCTACAAGCTTCTCTGCCCATGGGATTCTCCAGGCAAGGAGACTGGAGTGGGTTGCTATGCCCTCCTCCAGGGGATATTCCTGACCCAGGTATCAAACCCATGTCTTGGCAAGTAGGTTCTACACCACTAGTGCCACCTGGGAAGCCCATTAAGAACTGTCTAAAACAGGAAAAGAGCATCTTTTCATCTGGGACAGAAACAACGTGAATGGGTTTGGATTTGAATTAAAAAAAAAAAACTAACATAAGAAAGGAATGCATTGATGTATCTGAAGATGACTAATTTCCAGTTTTCTGGTGCTATTAAATGTAGTATTTCACCTTGCATTTGAGCATCATTTGGTATTTTAATTTCCAAATTGTTCCAAATTGAATATTAATAAGTTACGAGATGTGGGCTCTGCTGTGATATTAAGAAACTAGATATTGTCTGAAAAACCCTGATGAGACAGTGATATCTCTTAGAGACATATGGACATATTTTGGACTTATCCATAAGCAAGTCAATTTATTTGGATTTCAATTTCCTGCTAAAATGAGAATTTTAGACTAATATAATTCATTAATTCAGCAAATATTTATTCATTGCTTTTTTTTTTTTTTTTGCCAATTTTGGAAGGAAACTCATTCAGATATATGCTGGTTGAGAGAGATTATCTTTATTCCTGTCTGTTGATATTTTGGGTAAAGAAGTAGGATAAACAAAGAGGTTGTTTGTGTGTGTGTGAGTGTGTGTGTGTGTTGTGCGTATGTGTGTCTGTTCAAGAAGTCTGGATATAGAGATGTTTGGTCTGCTGTAATTCAAACTGATTTGGAAAAGCTGAATGTCAAGTTTTCCTTTCTTTTTTTTATTTGTAACATGTCCATAATATGATCACTCCATTTTTTATCACTTTATTTTCACTATGTCATTTAATTGTTTATTGTAGGGTGTAGCCGTCAATTTTCTTTTTCTTTTCATTTTTTAATGTTTGTGGTTATAGCATCTTTCTTACTTAAAAAAGTAATTTATTTATATAAAATATATATATATTTTAAGTGCTATTCATGTTTTCATTATGCTGACTCATACCCTTCCCTTGTTATCTTGAAATACATACATTTTATGTGTGTTTATAAATATATGTATTTTTTTCCTGGAAATACTATGCAAAAACTCATACTCCCTCTCAAGAATACTTTTTATAGTTTGTATAATAGGCAATATTGTTTTCTGTTTTTGAATCCTGACTTGTAATCTTTGCTGATGTCAACAGCCTAATAATAAGGGAGAATTTCCCTAGTGGCTGAGAGTGTAGTTTGAAATCAACTCTAAGGTCCCTTAATGAATCACTTAAGCATGTATTTAAAAAATAGATTGAATAAAACTTCATGAAATAAATTAATAAAGCAGCTGGTGATGAAGAATGGATTAGACAAGATTCCCTTCCTATTTGACAATATTCCTAACAATGTTATCTTGTCATAGCCCATGGGTCACCAGGGATATATTTGGGACAAGGGTCAAATTTGATTAGAAGCTGCCAAATCTAGGCATATTTTACTAACTGACTCTAAATGTCAGTAATGGGTTGGCAGGTATTGGCACATGAAGTGTAGCAGGTATTGGCACATGAAGTGTAGCAGCTATAGCATATAGAATTAAACTATTACAATACCTGTAGGCATGTATACCTAATGGTATGGTCAGTCAGTTCCTTTGAAAAGGTTAAAATTACTGCTGCTGCTGCTAAGTCACTTCAGTCGTGTCCGACCCTGTGCAACCCGAGACGGCAGCCCACCAGGCTCCCCCGTCCCTGGGATTCTCCAGGCGAGAACACTGGAGTGGGTTGCCATTTCCTTCTCCAATGCATGAAAGTGAAAAGTGAAAGTGAAATCGCTCAGTGGTGTCTGACTCTTAGCAACCCCATGTATTACAGCCTACCAGGCTCCTCCATCCATGGGATTTTCCAGGCAAAAGTACTGGAGTGGGGTGCCATTGCCTTCTAATTTGGAATAAAATATATTGCATTTTTTTTCTGATGTGCAAAATGGATAATATTGTGGCAGTTTAGAAAACCCATATATGTTTTTATAGTTCTACTTTGGTAGGTTCAATTATTTTTTAAAATTAGTCATCTTCTCCAAGAGCCTTTTTCAATGAATATAGGCTTATGCTATTGGTTAAAATAAGTAACAAATTATTAAAATTCAAAATTCCTTCCCTGTTCAGTTTAGGATATAATCTTTATGTGTCCTGAGGCCTGACCCTGTGTGACAGCAATTATTTTCAATTATTCTATGATCTAGTGTGAGATAGGAAGCAGCAGTCCAGTTTAAGACCTGTCTCCATACAAATAAATACTTTACCCTTCCTGGAAAGTAATAATAATAGTAAGAGAGTATTTTAAGAGTATTTCCAGAGGTTTGGAATGTTGGTTTATGATAAAGGGAACTGCCGAAAACCTTGGGGCTCCCAATTAAAAAAAAAAAAAAAAANTATATATATATATATATATATATGTATAAATGTCAGAAAGGCCATGAAAGCAAGGACCATATCTGTCCTATTCACTGTCTGCATTGTGGTACCTGCCACAGAGCAGGTGCTCTGTAATTGTGAATGGATAAATGAAGCAATTCTAAGGAGTTTTCACAGTCTTTCATACTGTGGTTATTGAAACAGTCTTCTAATGAGTTGATAGCACTTGTCTTTTAAGTTTCTGCCTGTAACCATGAATCCCCTTTAATCCCCATCATTCTGTTTTAAACTCTTTAATTTTAAATATTTTCTATTCATGTTACCCATTGAATATATACACTCCAGAAAAAAATAGTGTCATTCAGAACCAACATATATTCATACATCTTTCCTCTCTCTATGCTTGCCCCCCATCTTAAGTGCCACCTACCTTCTTCTCTCTTTATTCTATGTGGCATACCCAACCTGTAAGTACTGTCTTAAATGCCACTTACTTCATGAAGCCTGTGCTTCCCTGTAGTAAACAAACTCCTATAGTTACATTTGTTTAATGTCCTATGTTTTATAATATGCTTTCATATGGTAACTGTATTGATAAGAAGTGAAATAGCTCTAAGGCTATTTTATATACAGTTGTATTTAATGCTCAGAATAGCCCTAGGAGGCAGGCAATATCATTATCTTAACTTTATAGATGAGAAAATTGGGACTGAGAGGTTTCTTGAGGTTTCTTAAGGTCATGTCGCTAATAAATGCTGCTGCTGCTGCTAAGTTGCTTCAGTCATGTCCGACTCTGTGCAACCCCATAGACGGCAGCCCACTAGGCTCCCCCATCCCTGGGATTCTCCAGGCAAGAACACTGGAGTGGGTTGCCATTTCCTTCTCCAGTGCATGAAAGTGAAAAGTGAAAGGGAAGTCGCTCAGTCGTTTCCNGCTGCTGCGGCTAAGTCACTTCAGTCATGTCCAACTCTGTGCGACCCCGTAGACGGCAGCCCACCAGGCTCCCCCGTCCCTGGGATTCTCCAGGCAAGAACACTGGAGCGGGTTGCCATTTCCTTCTCCAGTGCATGAAAGTGAAAAGTGAAAGGGAAGTCGCTCAGTCGTTTCCGACTCTGTGCGACCCCATGGACTGTAGCCCACTAGGCTCCTCCATCCATGGGATTTTCCAGGCAAGAGTGCTGGAGTAGGGTGCCACTGCCTTCTCTGGCCACTTTCCTAAACTTATTGATCAGAAAGTAGAAAGAGGATCAGGCATTTTTACTTTAAATGCCTTTATGTGACTCTTAGAGTCTACCCGGCATTGGTCACACTGATGTGTCTAATTATTCTCCCATGGGAAAATTAATAGTGGTGTTTAGTTTAGTGTTAGTTTCATTAAACTGGATTTTCTACACATTTCATCATGCTCTAGAAGTAATGTGTATTCTTGGATGGTCTTTGAGCTTTATTTGTTTCATTTAAAGTCTAATCTGATAATTGAAGCTTTTTCCTTTGGCCACCTGATGCGAAGAACTGACTCATTTGAAAAGACCATGATGCTGAGAAAGATTGAAGGTGGGAGGATAAGGGGATGACAAAGGATAAGATGGTTGGATGGCATCACCGACTCGTTGTACATGAGCTTTACTATACTCTGGGAGTTGTTGATGGACAGGGAGGCCTTGCGTGCTGCTGTCCACAGGGTCGCAACTGAACTGAACTGAGAAGCAAGTTACGGAACCCAAAATGTTCATCTTGGTTTCGGGGGCACAATTTCACCATTCATAAGAATAAATATTGAATTACAATACAATAAATATTGGATTACAATCCAACTAGAAAGTACCTCTAGAGAACATTTCATCAAGTCTGCTGTCTTTAATTAAGTGGAGGTCTGAAGCATTCGAAAGAGATTTCCCTTAAATACTGACAAAGACTCAGGAAGCCCATTCAGAGTCTCATTACAGTGTTTTTATCACTCTAATAGTCAATAAATTCTTCTTCACGTTCAACCCAAATCACCTCTGCATTAACCTGAGCATTTTTCTTATTCAAACCTCCAAGTTTGTAACCAAAAACAGCCTAGCACTAAAATTATTCAACATTTATTTAATGAACACAATGTGTTTCATGGACACAGTTTGTCGAAATTTGATCAATAAACAGAAATAATCTAGGCAGCATAGTGGTGAAGATCTTTGAGTGCTAATTGGAATAAAGTAAAATAAAAATAAAATAAGCATACTTTAAAATGTGCTTAGCAATGTAATTGGGGGCTACCCAGGATACTTGTCATGTAGACAGCTGCTGGTTGGAAGAAAGGAAGAGTTTTCTGTCTCTTATTTATCTGAATATTTTGCCTTCAGAATTAGGCACACAATATTTCTTTTCCCCATTTAGGTCTTTTTCTTCCCAAATCTTCCTGCCAGTTTGCACATCAATTATGTTTGCTTAATCTCCAAATTAGGGGTAGAGGGCTTAACAACACTGATAGGAGATCAAAGGGAAGGTCAGTGTGATTAAATTTCAGACAAAAAATAATCAGTCATTCAATCAGTCAAATGGTGGAAGTGACCTAGAGTTGTCCCATTTTCACTGGATAGAATAATGGTTTTCAGCTCTAGACTACATATTTGAAATCCCCTGGGAAGCTTATTAAAAGTATCAAATCCTAGAACATAGCGGGTAATGTTGATTTAATAGGAATTAGGTGATTCTCAGGCATTTTTTAAAGTACTCTATATCCTGCTATTCCAGTGAGGTCTGTGGACTATTAAACTGTGACATAACCTGAGATCTTACTAGAATGGACAGTCTTGGGCCCCACTGATTTTTGACTAGATGAAAATCTTCACTGATGCAAGAATCCCCATACTAAAGCTTGAAAGACCCTTTTCAGTGATCTTATATAAAGCCTTCTTCAGAGTCACTTGATAGAGGAAGTGAAGAGAAGCAGAAGGCAATCAAGGTGAGACGATGGAGGAGATGATGAAGGAGGAAAGGATAGAGGAGAAGGAGAAAAGGGAAAGGTATAAAAACCTGGGACAGAGATCATTTTACTTTGTTACTGCGACATCAGTGCTCTGATTGTACCACTTATGAATGCTCATTATCCTTTTAGTAACTCATAAGAAGTAAATATTTGATTAATAAATTGCCAAGTTTCTTCAAATAAGATTAATTTGTTCTAAGGGAATAACTTTAAGTATAGTTACTATTATATTTAAAGCAGTAATTAAGTCCTCATTTTTATTACTGAAACACTGATGTAATAAAGCTACATATAAATAGTTTATTTACTTTTTTGAGATGATAGATATCCTCTCAGTAGTGTCCCCTTACTACTGCAAGACGCTTGGCTCTTAAACTTTACCCACTTGATTCTCATGGATATTTTGAATTGATCCCTATTCCCAGTTTCAATTTTACTGACCCTAATAAGCATTTTAATTTCACATTTTATCTTTTATATTAAATAATCACAGATACTGATGTACCACGAAAGAATACTGCTGCTACTGCTGCTAAGTCACTTCAGTCGTGTCCGACTCTGTGCGACCCCATAGACGGCAGCCCACCAGGCTCCCCCATCCCTGGGATTCTCCAGGCAAGAACACTGGAGTGGGTTGCCATTTCCTTCTCCAATGCATGAAAGAGAAAAGTGAAAGTGAAGTCACTCAGTCTGTCCAACTGTTAGCGACCCCATGGACTGCAGCCCACCAGGCTCCTCCGTCCATTGGATTTTCCAGGCAAGAGTACTGGGGTGGGGTGCCAGTGCCTTCCCCGCCACGAAAGAATAAACTAGTTAAAATTCAACCCAAATATTGTAATGCACCCACTGAAGCAACTTAGAAAAGATACTAAATACAGAGGGGGAAATCTAATGAAATAATAGTCAAGCTAGGGTGGAAATTAATATAACCAAAGCAATTATAAGTTAATGTTACCATGGAGGCTAAGTGAATTATCTCATTAATTTCAAGATCTATTTTTTGTTTTGTATTTCCATCACAATGAAATATGAGTATAGTTTGATGTGTTTAATTCATATTAAGTAATGCTTATTAATCAGCAAGTGCCATTAAATAGATTTTACAAAGGGGAAGTTTTCTTTCTGAAAGCAAAACTCATAACAATGTGATGAAATGTTTCTTAATAGTGTCTCAGCATTGTTATAGATTAAGCTTATTGCTGTCTTCTTTTGTTTATTATATCTGTCCAGCAAAGCTTTTTAAATATATTTCATGCTTACTGAACTCCAGGCATGTGAAAACTGACAGCAATTAATGCTTTTTTTTTTTTTTTGGTGTTAAATGCATCTTACCTTTAAAATATCAATTATAGACTGTTTCTAATCAAACCCCAGAATTAATTTCTAATATTTAAGTCAAATTAAAAAAAATAATGACTTAAAGGACATTTCTTTGCATGTTCCTGAAAAGGAATGGCATCTCTAAGATCAAAATATCCTGAGAAATTATGAGATAGGTGGCCACTATGGGAGAAATTGCTATTTTGAAAAATNGTGTTAAATGCATCTTACCTTTAAAATATCAATTATAGACTGTTTCTAATCAAACCCCAGAATTAATTTCTAATATTTAAGTCAAATTAAAAAAAAATAATGACTTAAAGGACATTTCTTTGCATGTTCCTGAAAAGGAATGGCATCTCTAAGATCAAAATATCCTGAGAAATTATGAGATAGGTGGCCACTATGGGAGAAATTGCTATTTTGAAAAATTTAAAGTTGACCACACATATGATTGACTAATTTAAACGCATGTTTAACAGTTCCACATTATAGTAATTGTTACTGAACATAAGGTTGTACAGCAGTGGCCACAGGACTGGAAAGGTCAGTTTTCATTCCAATCCCAAAGAGGGACAGTAACAAAGAATGTTCAAAGTATGGTACAATTGCACTCATCTCACCTTCTAGCAAGGTTATACTCAAAATCCTTCAAGCTAGGCTTCAGCAATATGTGAACCGAGAACTTCTGAACGTGCAAGCTGGGTTTCAAAGAGGTGGAAGAACCAGAGGTCAAATTGCCAACATCCAGTGGATCATGGAGAAAAAGGTAGGTCCAGAAAAACACTTACTTCTGCTTCATTGACTACACTAGAGCCTTTGACTGTGTGGGTCACAGCACACTGTGGAAAATTCTTAAAGAGATGGGAATACCAGACCACCTTACCCATCTCCTCAGAAACCTGTATGCAGGCCAAGTAACAACAGTTAGAACAGGACATGGAACAATAGACTGGTTCCAAATCGGGAAAGAAGTATGTCAAGGCTGTATATTGTCACCCTGCTTATTTAACTTGTATGCAGAATACATCATGAGAAATGCCAGACTGGATGAAACACAAGCTGGTATCGAGACTGCTGGGAGAAATATCAATAACCTCAGACACGCAGATGACACCACCCTCATGGCAGAAAGCAAGAGGAACTAAAGAGCCTCTTGATGAAAGTGAAAGACGAGAGTGGAAAATGATGGCTTGAAACTCAGTGTTAAAAAACTAAGGTCATGGCATCTGTGCCATCACTTCATGGCAAACAGGAGGGGAAAAAGTAGGAGCAATGACAGATTTTATTTTCTTGAGCTCCAAAATCACTGCAGATGGTGATTGCAGCCATGAAATTAAAAGACACTTGCTCTCTGAAAGGAAAGTTATGACAAATCTAGCCAGCATATTTAAGAGCAGAGACATCACTTTGCTGACAAAGGGCCATACAGTCAAAGCTGTGGTTTTTGCAGTAGTTATGTATGGATATGAGAGTTCCACCATAAACAACGCTGAGCACCAAAGAATTGATTCTTTTGAGTTATGGTGCTGGAAAAGACTCTTGAGACTCCTGTGGACTGAAAGGACATCAAATCAGTCCATTCTAAAGGAAATCATCCCTAATATTCATTTGAAATACTGAAGCTGTAGCTGAAGCTCTAATACTTTTTTCACCTGATATGAAGAGCCAACTTGTTGGAAAAGACCCCACTGAAGGGAAGGACTGAAGGCAAAAGAGAAGAGGCTGCAGAGGATGAGATGATTACATAGAGTCACCCACCCACTCAATGAACGTGAATTTGAGCAAATTCTGGGAGATAATGGAGGACAGAGAGCCTGGCGTGCTGCAGTCTATGGGGTTCCAAACAGTCAGACATGACTTAGCTACTGAACAACAGCAGCAATCAAGGTTGCCCTGTGTTCATTCTTTTTCCAATGTATTATTTTTACATTTAAATAGTATGATAATGAGATAAATTATTAACATGAACATTTAGTAAATAATGTATTAAAATGCAATTATGGTTATTTGTTTAAATGTTATCTACATTAATTTCCTAATTTAGTAGGAAAGACCGAAATATATAAATGAAGAGAAATGGAAACATTTTGTATAGTTTGCTTAAAGCACTATAGAGTAAAAAATGGAAATTAAAACCTAGACATATATGTCTAGTATTAAAATACAGTATGATTTATAGAATATGATTGCTGTTTCACGTCATGTTGTTTTCCAGCTAAGCAATGCCTGTCAACCAAAAGCAAATTAGTAGACTGTCCTGTGATAACACCGATTTCATGTCTAGTAATATGATCACGTAGCATGAGTCTGCCATTTCAATTAGCAACTCTTAATACATTGAAGTCCATGGGATGTGACTCAGATAGTAAAGAATCTTCCTCCAGTTCAGGAGACCTGGGTTTGATCCCTGGGTTGGGAAGATCCCCTCGAGAAGGGAATGGCAACCCACTCCAGTATTACCTGGAGAATTCCATGCACAGGAGAGCCTGGCAGGCTGCAGTCCATGAGGTCACAAAGACTTGGACACAACTGAGCGACTAACACAATACATTGAAAGAGCCTTGTTGAATCTGAAAGAAAGAAATTATATTTGAATCTGTTCTTTCCAAAAATGTCTATTAAAGTATTTCCTTTATATGATATTAATTACTAATTAGGACATCTAAATAAATGTAACAATTGGTTAAAAATAGGAAGATTAAGCACAATGTATGAATATTAGCATTAATGAGTAGATAAAATTCATTGGATATATTTCATATATATAAAATATAGGTAATATGTATGTAAACTCATTGTGTTCTATTAGTTGCTCAGTCGTGTCTGACTCTTTGTGACCCCAAGGACTGCAGTCTGCCAGGCTCCTCTGTCCCCGGAATTCTACAGGCAGGAATACTGGAGTGGGTTGACATTCCCTTCTCCAGGTGATCTTCCCAAACTAGGGATTGAACCCAGGTCTCCTGCACTTCAGGCAGATTCTTTACCATCTGAGCCCAATCCTGTGGACTGCAAGGAGATTAAACTAGTCAATCCTAAAGGAACCTGATTATTCATTGGAAGGACTGATGTTAAAACTGAAGCTCCAATACTTTGGCCACCTAATGCAAACAGCCAACTCATTAGTAAAGATCCAGATGCTGGGAAAGATTGAAGGCAGGAGGAAGAGGGATCAATAGAGAATGAGATGTTTGAATGGCATCACCAATTCAATGGACATGACTTTGAGCAAACCCCAGGAGATAGTGAAGGACAGGGAAGCCTGGCATGCTGCAGTCTATGGGGTTGCAGAGTTGGACATGACTGAGTGAGTGAACAATCACATATGTATGTTTGTGTATAATGTGTTTATAAATACAAATAAAATATACATGAATCCAGGTACAGTTCTAACACTGGAATATACCATAAAACAAAGAAAGTGTAATAAATGAGTTGTAAAATATATTAGATGGTGATAGATGCTATAACAGAGATACAAGGGGGAAGAAGGGGAAGGAGGGAAGAGGACAAGAAGAGAGAGAAGGAGGAAAGTCCATAAGGCATCAGTGGTTTGGAAAGGATTTAGCTTATGTATTAAGTAAGGATAGACTTCATTGAGAAGGTGAGATTAGAGCAAAGACTTACTTATTTTGTAGTATTTTATACTAGGATATTTACAGAAAAAATTACTTACTTCAAAATAATTACCTAAATTGCAAATATCAAATATACTCTCATATATGTGATCTGAAATTTTGTTCTATTTCAAAACCTTTAAACTTACATGAAATATCATATGACAGTTTTTACAAAATAAAAACAAGAGAGAGGAGTTCAAGTACTGTTTTAGTTTAAACTTTGTTATTTGTTGACTACATAGGGAGGAATGTAATAATTTCAAATGGAAAAATATAAACATTGTATAGTTTATGAATATAATCATCATGTTCAATTAAAGACCCAAATGAATTTATGGAATCACGAAATAATCAATGGTAGAATATAAGGACCTAATAATAGACACAAACAATAATTGTAAGGTATTTTCATTTTGATATACTGTTTCTTAGTATTTTAATATTTGTCTGTTTGCATTTTTAGTGCCCTACCCATTTAACTGTCAATATATTTCTTTTCCTCTAATAAATGCATTATGTACTCAGTAAACAGGTATTTCTGAGTTGGCATTATGTGACATTTGTTACTTGGAGGGAATACTTATTTAGCGTCTCTTAACTGCCAAACAAAATACCAGGGATGTAAACATGAATAACATGACATACTTCAATAAAATGCTCTAATAGTTTACTGGGGGAGCAGACATGGAGAACATAAATATGTTACAATAAGCACAATAATAATATCTAATGGTTGCTGAGCACTATTAATAGGAGTCATATTGGGCACTATACCTATATCTCTATTTGTGTCTTCAAGTCCATTACACAGGAACTCATACTAATCCCATATTGAAAATGGTGAAGTGAAATACAGAGTGGTGAGATAATGTGTCATATCACAAGAACAAAATTTGAATTTGAGTTTGAATGATCCTAGACCCTCAGAGCTCATAGATTCATGTATTAACTTCACGTGCTTGGTTGTTCAGATGCATGTACATCAGATTAACTCAGAATGGAGCTGTGTCTGAAAAAGTTTCAGAACAAAAACAGAACATTAAGTTAATCTTATGGATGAGTATTTGCTAGACAGAGAAGACAGTTTCCTTTGTTTTATTTTTTTGTCATGAAGGAATATACTGTGACAAGGCAGTGAAAATCACAAATGCATACCATGAAAGGAACTGAGGATCACAAGTGTTATTTCTGTGTGTCTGGATGTGAAGATCGATTGAGAGTAGTGAGAGATGCCAGTAGAAATAGAAATGGTGGTCAACTGATGGAGGACTTTTATCCCTTGCTAAGGGTTTACAGCTCTATTGCAGAGTTGGAAAGTAAGGTTCATACAGAGAAAGGACTGACACTGACTTATATGAAACAGCTTATATTTTCAAGTCATTACTTTTATTATGGCATACAGGGTTATTTGTGACCTGAGGACCTTTTAGAAGGCTATGCAATATTTAGAGGTAAATCTCAGAATGAAGTTGGGGTAGAGAGCAGGGAAGAAAAGAAGAGCATCTATTGGTAGTACTTGGGAATTTTATTAAGTGTGAAAAGTGAGGGCAGAGGAAAAGGAGAACTAGAATATATGTCCAAAATTTTAGTTGAAGTGTTGGATGGATGATGTTATCAGTAATCGAGATAAGGAAACAAATAAGACCGAGATACCCTATGTGGGGAAAGGATGCCTTCCATTGTGTGCATATAAATAGGGAATTTTCTAGACAATGAGAAATGCATGTTGCATCTTGATAGAGATTTCAGATCTGAATCTAATGTCATCTACCTAGAGACAGTATACAAAATAGAGAAGCTTTGAAGAACTCAAAGAGATGGGAAGAAACAAGGCTGAAGAAATACGGAACCAAGAAATGATGTGTTACACATATGTTATATAATTCATTTCTCTATATACTTTTAAAATATCTCTTAGAAAAATATAAACATTGTATAGTTTATGAATATAATCATCATGTTCAATTAAAGACCCAAATGAATTTATGGAATCACGAAATAATCAATGGTAGAATATAAGGACCTAATAATAGACACAAACAATAATTGTAAGGTATTTTCATTTTGATATACTGTTTCTTAGTATTTTAATATTTGTCTGTTTGCATTTTTAGTGCCCTACCCATTTAACTGTCAATATATTTCTTTTCCTCTAATAAATGCATTATGTACTCAGTAAACAGGTATTTCTGAGTTGGCATTATGTGACATTTGTTACTTGGAGGGAATACTTATTTAGCGTCTCTTAACTGCCAAACAAAATACCAGGGATGTAAACATGAATAACATGACATACTTCAATAAAATGCTCTAATAGTTTACTGGGGGAGCAGACATGGAGAACATAAATATGTTACAATAAGCACAATAATAATATCTAATGGTTGCTGAGCACTATTAATAGGAGTCATATTGGGCACTATACCTATATCTCTATTTGTGTCTTCAAGTCCATTACACAGGAACTCATACTAATCACCATATTGAAAATGGTGAAGTGAAATACAGAGTGGTGAGATAATGTGTCATATCACAAGAACAAAATTTGAATTTGAGTTTGAATGATCCTAGACCCTCAGAGCTCATAGATTCATGTATTAACTTCACGTGCTTGGTTGTTCAGATGCATGTACATCAGATTAACTCAGAATGGAGCTGTGTCTGAAAAAGTTTCAGAACAAAAACAGAACATTAAGTTAATCTTATGGATGAGTATTTGCTAGACAGAGAAGACAGTTTCCTTTGTTTTATTTTTTTGTCATGAAGGAATATACTGTGACAAGGCAGTGAAAATCACAAATGCATACCATGAAAGGAACTGAGGATCACAAGTGGTATTTCTGTGTGTCTGGATGTGAAGATCGATTGAGAGTAGTGAGAGATGCCAGTAGAAATAGAAATGGTGGTCAACTGATGGAGGACTTTTATCCCTTGCTAAGGGTTTACAGCTCTATTGCAGAGTTGGAAAGTAAGGTTCATACAGAGAAAGGACTGACACTGACTTATATGAAACAGCTTATATTTTCAAGTCATTACTTTTATTATGGCATACAGGGTTATTTGTGACCTGAGGACCTTTTAGAAGGCTATGCAATATTTAGAGGTAAATCTCAGAATGAAGTTGGGGTAGAGAGCAGGGAAGAAAAGAAGAGCATCTATTGGTAGTACTTGGGAATTTTATTAAGTGTGAAAAGTGAGGGCAGAGGAAAAGGAGAACTAGAATATATGTCCAAAATTTTAGTTGAAGTGTTGGATGGATGATGTTATCAGTAATCGAGATAAGGAAACAAATAAGACCGAGATACCCTATGTGGGGAAAGGATGCCTTCCATTGTGTGCATATAAATAGGGAATTTTCTAGACAATGAGAAATGCATGTTGCATCTTGATAGAGATTTCAGATCTGAATCTAATGTCATCTACCTAGAGACAGTATACAAAATAGAGAAGCTTTGAAGAACTCAAAGAGATGGGAAGAAACAAGGCTGAAGAAATACGGAACCAAGAAATGATGTGTTACACATATGTTATATAATTCATTTCTCTATATACTTTTAAAATATCTCTTTGGAATAAGTATGATAAGCAGAAATGTGTCCCTTAATGCTATGATTTTGTTGTCCAGTGTATATAGCTTGATTTAATAAAGTAAACCTTGACAGCATGATGCTGTCAACTAAGAAGAATGTTATAAGAAAAACTACTGGAAGTTTTTGTTGTGTTTACTATGAATATGTCTTCCTCCCTCCTTCCTGTTTCTTTGAGGATATTTCTCTATTCCTTGTAAGTCCCTCTTTTTGAGAAATTTTGGTAGAAATTTCACTTAAATCTCAGGAATAGAAACATTTGTGCTACTACAGAGGCGTTATCTACCTATCTGTGTCTATCGATCTACCTACCTATTTGTCTGTCACCTATCCATTTATCACCCATCATCTATCTATCTGATAGGACTGATATAAGGTATAATGTGAATCATGTAAGAGTTTATGTTTTCATTTTTTGCACTGACTAGCAAAAATCAGGGACTCATTTCTGGGGACACTTTCTGCTGTAGGCCCTCGCGGTGCACATTGTAAATAGACTTTGCTGCCGAGTCCATTTTTAGCAACCTGCCAGAATGCCTCTCATTCAGTTTTTCTAAATTTGATTCTTTCTTCCTAATTGTGTGATTTTTGTAAAGCACTGTATTTGCTTGAAAAACGATGGATCTAAAAACAAATTCATGTATTAATTTTGAAGGATTTTGTAGAGTAATTTTGATCAATTGCCAACTGCAGGCAGTAAATGTTTGCTGAGCTGAGTCAGTGATGGTTGAGCATATTGTTACTTACTCCAGGGCTCAGCTTTTCTCAGCTACTCCAAATCACCTTAAGCTTCTCTTGGCGGCTGACTTTGATGAGGTGCTCTCTCTGTCTTCTGCAGTGACAAGGACTGTGTGTGCGGAACAGTGTGATGGCAGATGCTATGGACCCTACGTGAGTGATTGCTGTCACCGAGAATGTGCTGGGGGCTGTTCGGGACCGAAGGACACCGACTGCTTTGTGAGTCTGGCAGCTCTCCCTTTCACTCTCTGATCCTCCCTTTCCTCCTAGTCCGACTCAGGTACATCAAATCTTTAACATCGCTTGTGGTAAAGAACCCACTTGCCAATGCAGGAGATGTGAGATGCAGGTTCAGTCCCTGGGTGGGTAAGATCACTTCGAGGAGGGCATGGCAACTCTCTCCAGTATTCTTGCCTGGAGAATCCTCATGGACAGAGGAACCTGGAAGGCTACAATCACAAAGAGTCAGACATGACTGAAGTGACTTGGCATGCATGCAAGATAAGATCAGATGTTACTATTTTAGGGTTACAAAAGATGCTGTGATTTCCTGAAAGTCATTCTCTTACTGGGTGGCTGTTGATTAACTAGGGTTGTTCTGCCCTAGAATAAATGTATTATGCCTTTCTGATACAGTTTATATTACAAGTGAGATTTAATTGGACAATCTAAAGGAGAACATATTGAATATATTTTAAAAAGCTAACAGTATCCTTCTAAAATTTACCGTGATTACCTGTGTATGTTGTTGTATCACTGAATTGAGTCTTCTGAGTGGGGGCACTTGTATTTTATCTCTCAAATATAAATTCAAGATTAAAGCAGATACATTTATGAATTAAACTGTCATATAGTTTATATTGTTTACAAACTAATATTATTCAAAATTTATAAGATTTACAAATGCATGCTTAAAGCAATTTATATGCTAATCTGTGTGATTTTTATTTTAGAAGAGGACACTTTTACATCCTCAAAATTAACATTTATAGCTTGTTGGGGCCACTTTTTAATTACTTTTTGATATCCCTGATAAAGTTCTTTCTATTCCATTGAATACATACAGGCAATTCTGTGAATTACAGTTAGTGCAGTTTCATACATACAGAGCATTAGTTTCATTTTAAGCCAAAAATCATAAAATAATAAACAATTTTTGTTGCTAAAATGTACACTGAAATATATTTTGTTCCTCCACATCAAATATCCATAGAAAAAAACAGATGCATTTAGAACTGAGGATTTTTTTTTTCAAATTGGCACTTAATTCTGCTCAAGCAAACCATAGATTATACCTCTCATGATATAAAAATATAGTAATTTATTACTTCTCTTAATGTCACAAAGAAACTTAATTTGTCTGTCCTAATTTTATAGTGAAAAAAAGTATAGGGAGGAAGAAAGAAGGAGAGGGAAATATTAAAAATGTACAGAAGATGCTCAGCAGACCCTTTCCCTTACCTCTCACCAGACATGGGATGTAAGCTTGATCTGAAAGATGCTGAACAGGGGTTGTGTTAGCAATTCCAAAACAGTACTGACAATAAAAATGAACAATAGCTCTTAACTTTCACTTAGAAGTTTTTCACTGAATTTTCTTTCACGGTTCCCTTATCACGATAAGCAGAGTGCCGAGTGAGCTTCATAATTCTCATTTCATTACTTTTATGGAATGGTCCACTGATTCCACTTTGGCATTTGGTAGAGAATGTTCAGGAATGCCAGACCAAGGCCTTGGTGTAAGTTGTTGTTTTGTGTGCTGTCTGGAAGGTAAACTTGTTTGATCTCTCTGGCTTATGTTCCTTTGTTGCCAAGCAATCTGTGTGCAACACTGTATAAAACAGTAAAACAATTATAAGGACACATGAAGTTTTATATCCATAAATTAAAGCTTGCTGAGTTTTCTAAATTGGTTTTTATTAGATTCTTCCTGGAAAGTGTCATCTTAGTGAATAATGTATCATCAGTGAGTCTCGTTCTGATTATGCATCTCATAGACCATCATCAGGGAATTGTCATGTTTGTGATAAAGTGCTTGCTAAAACAACAATTGATTAAGAAAATGTTTTGAGGAAACAGAATAAATTAGTGCTTATTAATAACATACATCTAATTTATGCTGATATGTAAAATATAGCTTGAGTTCACGTTAGCTTGCCTTCCAAAGCCTAAAGTATTCTTATGCAGGTTTAAATTGTTTAATTAAGAGAATTAGTCTATCTCTTTTGCTAAACACATGTTTTATATACTTATATATGTACTTTTTATCTACTTTTTTATATCGAATACCTAACTTCTGGGTGGTACAATTGTTTTTAATTGTTTTCAAATACATTTGAACATATTAACAAATAGAAGTCTCAGGAAAAATATATAAATCAGCAGAAACAAATTTATATGAACTTGACTTTTAGGAAAAGGTATGACCATATAGGAAAAAGGTATCATACTATTCAATTATAGACTAAGTATAGCTACTTCTTTACGTTTCGGCATCGCATCCCACTACATTTACATTTGGCTAGTCACCTGACAGAGACGTTTCTTTTAAGTCCAGTTTGAATGACCATCACAAAGTTATCTCACTATACAGTGGGGATGAACAGATTTACAAGGTTACTTGAGTCACCAAATTCGTCAAATACCAGCTTTAAGGAAACTCTGTCCTATACAATTGGATATTTAGTTTTCACTGCCAGACTCTAAAACTCAGTATAAACCCTTTGAATAATAAATTTTCACTATAATCTAACTTTAATGATTTAAATCAATTCCCAGTTTAGAAATTAATGGAGAGACACCAAGAAATATGAACATTAGAAGGTATATTTGGTGAGCTGGAAAAAGTTTTTTTTTTAATTAAGAAATACAAAGCAAACATTAACTTAAAAAATAAATCCTGATGAATAAAAAATTGTCAAAGTTTCCAGTTTTTATGAAATTGATATATGCTAAGCAATTAATACACCTTATCACACAACTGTTGTAACAGTGTCCCTTTAATGAATATTATGAAAGTTGTTTCAAAAATGATATTAATTTTTGCTGTGTTGCAGGCATGCATGAATTTCAATGACAGTGGAGCATGTGTTACTCAGTGTCCACAAACTTTTGTCTACAATCCTACTACCTTTCAACTGGAGCATAACTTCAATGCAAAATACACCTATGGAGCATTTTGTGTCAAGAAGTGCCCACGTAAGTAACAAAATAAGAAGAGCCAAATTAATTAACTCATTGTTTTAAAGCAAAGTAATTTCATGGAAACTTATAATTTGAAACTTGTGACATATCATCAATTACTTTGGTATTGATATTATTATTGTTTCACATAAAAAGGAATTAAAATTCAAAAGAATTGAAATGATTGGTTCATGATCTCAGCAAATGAGTGACATGTTTGAGGTTAGAGTACATTGTCATTCATTGACTTCTAAACTCATTATTTTCACTATCATGTCAATATTTTTGCACATGATGCTATTCCTCAGAAAAATGATTAAGTAGCAGCAAACTATGTAATGATCAAGGTCTTCTTCTAATAACAATGAATTTTCACCTAATGTGATCTTATTATTTATTTGTAATAGAATGTATAAAATAGTTTTGAGGGCATGCTAAGAAATCTACCAAACTGAAAACTCATCTTGGGGATTCAAAATGACCAGCTTAATTTTTATCAAGAATAGTATATATTTTGATATTTGTTCAAGTCAGTTTTTTTGCTTGGAGAGACCATTGAAACATTTCTTTGATGTTTTACTTTTTTGATGGCTGAAAAAAACCCCTCATTTGTCCATATACTAAATTAAGATACTTTACATTCTACATTGCATAGATATTTATATTTTTGACTTGTGCATAGGATGGAATAGGAAGTGTAAGAGACATGAGATTAGAATGGCTTTGAATATAGCTTTGACCAATGATTCACTGTGTGATTTTTAATGAACTACTTAATTTTCTAGGTTTCACTTGTAACTCAGTCAGTAAAGAAACTGCCTACAATGAAGGAGACCCAGGTTTGATCTCTGGGTCGGGAAGATCCTCTGGAGAAAGAAATGGCAACCCACTCCATTGTTCTTGCCTGGAATCCCATGGGCAGAGAGGCCTGGCAGGCTATAGTCCATGAGGTTGCGAGAGTCGGACACATCTTAGCGACTAAACTACCACTACCACTAAATTTTCTCTTTTCTCCTCTTTAAAACGTGGAAAATCAAATTTACCCTCTCTTTCCCAGAAATAATATAAAGATCAAAGTGATAGGGAATAAGTTTCATAGGAATAGTACATAAAAACAAGTCTTTGAAAGCAACGACGATTCCAGCCATTATTATTATTTTACATTGATTAAAAGAATAAATATGCATATATATGCATAAACATATATATGCATTTGTATGTTAAATAATTTTATAACCAAACTCATGGTTTTGATCTGATAATTTCTCATCTAAAAGTTACCCTATATTTGCTATCTACTATCTTGCAAACTACAGGGCTTAAGAGTATCTTTCATAGAATGAGGCTAAATGACAAATTTTTTTCCTTTTCTTAGACAAATGTCCTCCTCCTTCTTAGACTATATCCTTCATAGTGGCTATGAAGTCTCTCAACTCCTAAATTATGACAAGAGGTCAAAATCTAAGGACTGTTTTTTGAAATGACATGCCCAGTTACTGCAGTTAAAGTAACTCATAAACTTTCTTTTATGGATTAGTTTAGGTCTATCCAATTACACACTAATTTAAAGCAATTCATTATTTATCTATGTAAAATTCAAATCTTTGAGGGACCTTGACTATGCTATACTGTAGCTATCTTGGGAAACCAAGATGTTTAGCTTCTAAATACTGGTCTATAATTCCTAATCCAGAATTTTGAAATTCAAAACCTAAACAATACATATTTTTTGACATTTAACTTCAAAACTTGAACTTTTTATGAAGATGCTTATAATCTTTTTTATTTATTTCACTTGACATAAGCTGCTACAAAAATGTGGATTTTTTTAAAATAAGAGGTATTCCTAAAGACCTTGCAGAAAGGATGGTTACATCTGTTACAGTTTGGGTTCCCATGCTACAGAGATTTTGGTTGTTAACGAGTGTTCTCGGGATCAGGACCCATGAGAGAAGGAAAAGAAGTGAGCTCAGGCTGTGATACAGTCTTAGCAAGGTGTCTCTTCTGTGACAGATGCTCTCTAGTGGATATTAACTTAGAATACAAAGATCATCACACTTTATACCCCCTCCCANTAACTTCAATGCAAAATACACCTATGGAGCATTTTGTGTCAAGAAGTGCCCACGTAAGTAACAAAATAAGAAGAGCCAAATTAATTAACTCATTGTTTTAAAGCAAAGTAATTTCATGGAAACTTATAATTTGAAACTTGTGACATATCATCAATTACTTTGGTATTGATATTATTATTGTTTCACATAAAAAGGAATTAAAATTCAAAAGAATTGAAATGATTGGTTCATGATCTCAGCAAATGAGTGACATGTTTGAGGTTAGAGTACATTGTCATTCATTGACTTCTAAACTCATTATTTTCACTATCATGTCAATATTTTTGCACATGATGCTATTCCTCAGAAAAATGATTAAGTAGCAGCAAACTATGTAATGATCAAGGTCTTCTTCTAATAACAATGAATTTTCACCTAATGTGATCTTATTATTTATTTGTAATAGAATGTATAAAATAGTTTTGAGGGCATGCTAAGAAATCTACCAAACTGAAAACTCATCTTGGGGATTCAAAATGACCAGCTTAATTTTTATCAAGAATAGTATATATTTTGATATTTGTTCAAGTCAGTTTTTTTGCTTGGAGAGACCATTGAAACATTTCTTTGATGTTTTACTTTTTTGATGGCTGAAAAAAACCCCTCATTTGTCCATATACTAAATTAAGAGACTTTACATTCTACATTGCATAGATATTTATATTTTTGACTTGTGCATAGGATGGAATAGGAAGTGTAAGAGACATGAGATTAGAATGGCTTTGAATATAGCTTTGACCAATGATTCACTGTGTGATTTTTAATGAACTACTTAATTTTCTAGGTTTCACTTGTAACTCAGTCAGTAAAGAAACTGCCTACAATGAAGGAGACCCAGGTTTGATCTCTGGGTCGGGAAGATCCTCTGGAGAAAGAAATGGCAACCCACTCCATTGTTCTTGCCTGGAATCCCATGGGCAGAGAGGCCTGGCAGGCTATAGTCCATGAGGTTGCGAGAGTCGGACACATCTTAGCGACTAAACTACCACTACCACTAAATTTTCTCTTTTCTCCTCTTTAAAACGTGGAAAATCAAATTTACCCTCTCTTTCCCAGAAATAATATAAAGATCAAAGTGATAGGGAATAAGTTTCATAGGAATAGTACATAAAAACAAGTCTTTGAAAGCAATGATGATTCCAGCCATTATTATTATTTTACATTGATTAAAAGAATAAATATGCATATATATGCATAAACATATATATGCATTTGTATGTTAAATAATTTTATAACCAAACTCATGGTTTTGATCTGATAATTTCTCATCTAAAAGTTACCCTATATTTGCTATCTACTATCTTGCAAACTACAGGGCTTAAGAGTATCTTTCATAGAATGAGGCTAAATGACAAATTTTTTTCCTTTTCTTAGACAAATGTCCTCCTCCTTCTTAGACTATATCCTTCATAGTGGCTATGAAGTCTCTCAACTCCTAAATTATGACAAGAGGTCAAAATCTAAGGACTGTTTTTTGAAATGACATGCCCAGTTACTGCAGTTAAAGTAACTCATAAACTTTCTTTTATGGATTAGTTTAGGTCTATCCAATTACACACTAATTTAAAGCAATTCATTATTTATCTATGTAAAATTCAAATCTTTGAGGGACCTTGACTATGCTATACTGTAGCTATCTTGGGAAACCAAGATGTTTAGCTTCTAAATACTGGTCTATAATTCCTAATCCAGAATTTTGAAATTCAAAACCTAAACAATACATATTTTTTGACATTTAACTTCAAAACTTGAACTTTTTATGAAGATGCTTATAATCTTTTTTATTTATTTCACTTGACATAAGCTGCTACAAAAATGTGGATTTTTTTAAAATAAGAGGTATTCCTAAAGACCTTGCAGAAAGGATGGTTACATCTGTTACAGTTTGGGTTCCCATGCTACAGAGATTTTGGTTGTTAACGAGTGTTCTCGGGATCAGGACCCATGAGAGAAGGAAAAGAAGTGAGCTCAGGCTGTGATACAGTCTTAGCAAGGTGTCTCTTCTGTGACAGATGCTCTCTAGTGGATATTAACTTAGAATACAAAGATCATCACACTTTATACCCCCTCCCATGGATTCAAATATATCCCTCTACCCCAGACTGCTTTAATTCCAGCTCCAGATCTTCTAGCGTCTCTTCTCTCAGAACAAGCCACTGCTCATGTTGTTGCTGTTGTGTTAGTCGCTCAGCTGTTTCTGACTCTTGCAACCCCATGGACTGTAGCCCACCTGGCTCCTCTATCCATGGAATTCTCCAAGCAAGAATACCAGCTATTCCCTTCTTCTTGGGATCTTCCGGACCCAGTAATCAGTCCTGGGTCTCTTGCACAGCAGTCAGATTCTTTACCATCTGAGCCACCAGGTCATATTTATTCTAAGCTAGTATTTATTCCATACAAAGTAAAGGATCCTTTGCACTACCCAGAACTATGCCCATTGGTAGGATTTTTACTTGCCACTCTTTCCAGTCCACTCCTGACTGAGGCTGCAAGGCAGGGACCATGCATTTTCAGTTGCCTTCACCTACATCCCAAGATTAGTTTTTGTACCCCTCTGACCTCTTGTCATACTTGCCCTCTCTTAGTTCCCCCATGTAGCCATAGATATGAACTTAGTAAAAGGTGCCAGCACAGTGGTCAGTGGATAATGTAGGGATTTGGAACAATTGCTTATGCAGTTTACTGTGTGAGTGCCCTAGCTCATATCAATTCCAAATTCACTGCTTCCATCTTACAATGGATTGCCGTTGGCCCTACTCAAAATTATGATGTCATGGTTTTTAAAAAAACTTTGTTTGTGATGGACAATTCGGACTACATGATCAATCAATTACCCATGGTTAGGTAGTCCATCTCTACGATGACCCAGAAACATGTCAGGAGTTGTTTATTAAATGGGGTATAATTCCTAGAGGTCTCTGATGTGATTTTCCAGTTGAAACTTGCCATAACTCCACATGGCCTATTTTCCCACCATACATACTTCTAATATTATAGAAGAAGTATATTAGAATATTCTATAATATTCTAATATTATAGAAGTATGTATGGGTTTTGTGATCCAAATAGCAGGATTGCTTGCAGTCCAGCCTAGACTCGCACTATATACCTTTCCTGCTCTGGATCCCTTCAAGGTTAGAAACCTTCTAGGCTACTGAATACTGCCAGAATCAGTATTTCCAAACATGGAAGAATGCTGCCTTCAAAACCCAAAAGTAGCCTGGCAGGTATTGTGTTTTTCGTTTATTGTAGAAACGGATGCGATAATTTGTCCTTATTTTTGGAAGGGAATGTTTGGCATATCCCAGACCACCGGAATTCTAAACATTCTACCATGGCAAATAATTAGACGTTTGTGGTTTATTTAGTAACCTTTCCTAAAATCTGCTACTGCTGCTGCTGCTGCTAAGTCGCTTCAGTCGTGTCTGACTCTGTGTGACATCATAGACGGCAGCCCACCAGGCTCCCCTGTCCCTGGGATTCTCCAGGCGAGAACACTGAAGTGGTTGCCATTTCCTTCTCCAATGCATGAAAGTGAAAAGTGAAAGTGAAAGTCGTGTCCGACTCTTAGCGACTCCAGGGACTGCAGCCTACCAGGCGCCTCCGTCCATGGGATTTTCCAGGCAAGAGTACTGGAGTCGGGTGCCATTGCCTTCTCCATTCCTAAAATCATAGGGTCGCAAAAAGCCGGACATGACTGAGCAACTAACGCTTTCACTTTCCTAAAGTACTGCCCTTCCAAATTTCATCTTTTTTTCTTTATATGATGCTATGGGACAATTTCTACAGCTCTCCATTGAAAGATGAACACATTTTAAACATTTCTTCCTGTGATATAAAGTACACTCCCTTCATCCAAGGCAGTTTAACTTCAGCTTCATTTGTGCTTCATGTAACTTGAAGTATTTTTAGATTTCAAACTTGTATCGTGGCTTGAAATGAAGCAGAACTGTTGAAAAACACAAACTAAATGTCATGCAGTTTCCTAAGACTATAAAAGAAATTCACTAGTCCTGGGGGGCAATTCAGGATGTGGAGCAGTAGCCAAGCAAGTACCAAATGTTGTTAACACACGCTGCCCTTGGATTTGAATGTAGATACTCATAGATGCTATTTCAGGTTGATTGCTATTTCAGGTTGATATGTTTAGACAAGAAGTTGTTTTAGGGAAAGAAACATACACACTATCATTTTCAAAGGGTAATAATATTCAAACCCTAAAATATCTAGTTTTAAATTCTATTGCTGAACATCAACATTATTGGTAAATTTACCTTTTTCTTTTTTTTTTAATCAGATAACTTTGTAGTTGATTCCAGTTCCTGTGTACGTGCTTGTCCTAGTTCCAAGATGGAAGTAGAAGAAAATGGGATTAAAATGTGTAAACCTTGCACTGACATTTGCCCAAAAGGTAGTGATTTTGTACTGTCATTCTATGATTAAAATGCATTTTATTGACTAAAGGAAATTTTTCTCAACTCCCTGATCTTGTTTCTACAGCTTGTGATGGCATTGGCACAGGATCATTGATGTCAGCTCAGACCGTGGATTCTAGTAATATTGACAAATTCATAAACTGTACCAAAATCAATGGGAATTTGATCTTCCTTGTCACTGGTATTCATGGGTCAGTATTACATTTTTATTGAAATTTTTATTGTAAAATATAGACAGAGTTTAAGAGATTCTTTAGTTTTGTCAGTCTGATTCATTTTGACACAGAGTTCCATTATATATTAATTTTTTTTCCAGCAAAATCAATGTCAGATTTCACCAGTGGTTATTGTAAACCAAATTTTGCAAGAATAATCCAGATTATAAATTTTTTGACTACCTGTTTTTGAAAATAATGATTTATATATAAACTAAGATGTATTTACAGGATATTCTCCTCAAATCCATAGATTTTAGTGAGTTTGACACATTTGTAGATGTATTTAGGGAAACACTATCAGTGGATAAAGTGGGAAATTTCATTCAAATCCTTAACCCAATTAGTTCAAGATGACATAAATTAATTTTTTTAATGTATTACACAGAAAAGTCAGTAAGTTGTAATTCTGAGCATTCAGACATTTTCTTTACCCTGTTGTATCTTTTTAGATTTTAGAGTTGAGAATTTAGTACTATTGTGAGAAATCTATTACATGGATTTCGTTTTAACAATACAAATTGTAACATTTTCTAGGCTTCTTCATTCTAGTACCACCTGCTGGTTTTAATGGGAAAAATGACCAAATTTGTATTCTTTCAATTGCAATGAAAATGTCAATATTTCTATGTTATATTTTATCTATTTGTCTATATCACTACTTAATCCCTAAATATTAGTGCTACAGGCTACAGAAAAAGAATATCACTCACATATTTCAATTCAAGACCTACTCTATACATATAATAGTTCTAGAAGCAAAACAATTTAACACATTATGAATAAATATGTCAAATAGGAACAACAAGAGAAATAAAACAAATGCTTCTTTCTATTCAAATAAATTACTTTAGGTCTTAGTACATAAAGCATTTCTTTACTTTAAAATGTAACTTTTAGTATAGATCTCTGCCAGAAATACCAAGAGGTGTTTCTTGTTGCTGTTGCTGTTGTTTAGTTTAGTTTTTTTTTTTTTTAAATAAGGTCCAGATTTAAAATCTCTTTTGAAAATATGCACATGATTACTCTATTCTTGCGTGGCAACAATCTGTTGGAGCTGGGTGGTACTAGTCATTCTGAGATGGGACACATTCAATTGAATTCACCATAGTTCCCACTGGCCCTCTATATCCATTTACATTGTTATATTTGCCTTCTTGGCTCCATTGGGTAAGAGGCCTGGGCCAATATTTAAGTTCATCTGTATAATTTAACATATGTATATCATTTAGTAAAACAAATATCTACATTTTAGGTATTTTGTAAAACCAAATATCACTGTGCATGAAAGATCATATTATGTTAACAGTGTCTTCTGAGAAATAAGAAGACACAGGCCATCAATTCACATTGACTGCTTCCACATGGATATATTAATAATAAATAAATGGGCCTCAAGTCCATCTGCATGGGGAAAGATTTAAAAACATAGTCTCATGAATTGCTTTAGACAAGTGGTTTTCATTACAATCAGGCCCAACATCTATCATTTTTATAATAAATTTTGAAATAAAATTTAATTCATTTTAAAATATTAATTTAAATTTTCAGTTTAAATTAATTCTTAATTTTGAAATAAAAGTCATAGATTATGTACCCTACCTATAAACATAGTTTTATAAAGTCATTATAATTGTAATTTAAAGAAGAATTTTCAAAAATAATATTTAATAAAATGTGTATTGATAGGAAAATGATCAGCTACTTTTTGTCATAAAAGTTTGGATTCATAGGAGGGAAGATTAGAAGTCACTCTGTGCATGAAGTATGGGGAAATAAAGTACAAAGAAACAGATGAACACTGGAATATTGTTGTATGAATAGAGGCAACATTACTACAGAATTATACACAAAATATGACACACTCACTTTCATGCATTGGAGAAGGAAATGGCAATCCACTCCAGTGTTCTTGCCTGGAGAATCCCAGGGACGAGGGGAGCCTGGTGGGCTGCCGTCTATGGGGTCACACAGAGTCGGACACGACTGAAGTGACTTAGCAGCAGCAGCATGAAGTTTGTACACAGGAGCTTCTAAACTGGGTGGAGCATTTTAAGGTGATTCAAGACATAAAGCAATCCTTTGCTTTGAAAGGGATTTAACTTGGCTTGGGATTACTACTAAATCCTGTAGTGTCCCTCAATCATAACTGAAACCTCTTGATGGATGTCCCAGATGACCATACATTCACAAGTATGAGCAGAATTATTATAAAACATCAGACCAATCCAGACTTTCAAGGAGAACACTAAGTGAAAAATGACAAAAATCAACTCACATGAATTAGAAATAGAAAGGTAAGCCAAGTTTCTCTTAAAAATAAGAGTCAAATGTTCTAGTTGATTAACTTGATCCAGACTAGACTGGAGTTTGGTTTGAGTTTCTACCATGGACAATCTGCATTGAGCTGTGTGGTTTCCATGTCAAACACTCAGTGTCCTCCCATATGGAGTTGAGAACTGAATTAAAACTAAATAACTACCTCCT
>SJYX01003804.1:243805-285804 GCA_006410675.1 Oreotragus oreotragus
CCAAACATCCAAAATTAAATGTTTTTCTCTTGTTTATGTGTTATGTTCATTTGATTATTAGACAAACCAAAGAAGCTAGAAGGGTAGAAGAAAAATTTCCCCTCCTCCCCACAGTGTATTATTTGCAAAGGGTTGAATACTTATCTCTGAAGAGACTAGACATCAACATCTAAACAGTATTCCACTTATAAACAAGAACAAGCGATATTAGTCAGCTATCACTTTAATTTGGCAGAAAAATTGTAATGCTTCTTTAAGATATTTACAGCACTTTCTAACTTAAAAATCTGGAAAGAAAATATGAGAAATTTATGACAGGAAGACAAAATCTTTTTAGAAGGAGAGGTTCTTGCTACTAAAAATGTTTAATGATTAACTGCCTCCAGGATAAGTGGGGCCAGGCCATATGTAAAACCAGGATTAATGACTGGGTAAGAAGAAATGTGTTTCCATACCAAAGTGTTTTTAAATAAATCTTAGAATGTTATTTTTCATATATCATAACCACAGCTGAATTATAAGGAGACTGTTGAAGCTTGCTAGCTTTTAAGAGTTTTGGCTTCTGTAATGAATGGTGTGATCAGTGTTTTCAATGAATGGGGGTTCAGAGAGGGTTAGTGTATTTATGTGAAATAGTACTTCCTCTGCAATACGCTAAATATCCCTGAAAAATCTGTGTGTCAACATAAATTTCCTAGACTCATTTGGGTTTACTGTTATCCACAAAACCATACGAAAGAGAGCTATCACCATGTACTATGGTGGGTTAGGAAATTTTATTGCCAAAAACAATTAAGCATTTAGATCTTCAGAGTTTATATATAAATCAATGATAATTTTACTATTGACATTAAAAGGATGGGTTTTAGTTAGTTATCTTTTTTCTTCTGAAGCCAAATGAAAAAAATGTGACTTTCCTAAAAGTAAAGTGAAGTAAATTACTCAGTGAAAAATATTAACATCATCTAAAAGGTGTGACAGAGTGACTATTGCCTTCAAATTGTGCATTTAAGCAAGTATGCTTGAAGAAAAATAAGCCACTTCACATATGTAAAGCTTATGCATAACTGAAAAGAAGGAACTGATTGATGGCAGTTTAAATTATTACAATATGTTTTCATTTAGCATGTGTAGCCAAGAATTATGAATGTGGATTTTGGGTGCCTATTGATAGAGCAGTTTTGAAATTCATCTTTGTACTAGTTATGAAATATGTTTGCTAATAAAAGTAATGGAGTATCAGAGTACAGAAAGAGTACTGAAATTAGTTATTGGCATACTGAAAGGGTGTGTGCTTTGGGGGAGCTGGAGAAATATATTATATACTTCAATGCTAATCTATCACTTCTTTGGGCTTCCCAGGTGGCTCAGTGGTAAATAATCTGCCTGCCAATGCAGGAGTCTCAGGAGATGCCAGTTCCATCCCTGGGTCAGGAAGATGCCCTGGAGAAGGAAATGGCAATCTACCCGATTCTCTTGCCTGGAGAATCTGATGGACAGAGGAGCTGGTGGACAGTCCAAAGGGTCACAAAGAGTCAGACACAACAGAGCACGCACGCACAGACGCATGCATGCCACCACTTATTTACTCTGTCATTTAAGCAAGTCACTTAACCCCTTCAAGCCTCAATTTATGAATCTCAGGCTCCCTACCTCATAGGGCCCAGTGAAAAATGCAAGTGGTAGCTGCTCAGCCTTGTTTACCTCTTTGCAACCGNTGTTAACAGTGTCTTCTGAGAAATAAGAAGACACAGGCCATCAATTCACATTGACTGCTTCCACATGGATATATTAATAATAAATAAATGGGCCTCAAGTCCATCTGCATGGGGAAAGATTTAAAAACATAGTCTCATGAATTGCTTTAGACAAGTGGTTTTCATTACAATCAGGCCCAACATCTATCATTTTTATAATAAATTTTGAAATAAAATTTAATTCATTTTAAAATATTAATTTAAATTTTCAGTTTAAATTAATTCTTAATTTTGAAATAAAAGTCATAGATTATGTACCCTACCTATAAACATAGTTTTATAAAGTCATTATAATTGTAATTTAAAGAAGAATTTTCAAAAATAATATTTAATAAAATGTGTATTGATAGGAAAATGATCAGCTACTTTTTGTCATAAAAGTTTGGATTCATAGGAGGGAAGATTAGAAGTCACTCTGTGCATGAAGTATGGGGAAATAAAGTACAAAGAAACAGATGAACACTGGAATATTGTTGTATGAATAGAGGCAACATTACTACAGAATTATACACAAAATATGACACACTCACTTTCATGCATTGGAGAAGGAAATGGCAATCCACTCCAGTGTTCTTGCCTGGAGAATCCCAGGGACGAGGGGAGCCTGGTGGGCTGCCGTCTATGGGGTCACACAGAGTCGGACACGACTGAAGTGACTTAGCAGCAGCAGCATGAAGTTTGTACACAGGAGCTTCTAAACTGGGTGGAGCATTTTAAGGTGATTCAAGACATAAAGCAATCCTTTGCTTTGAAAGGGATTTAACTTGGCTTGGGATTACTACTAAATCCTGTAGTGTCCCTCAATCATAACTGAAACCTCTTGACGGATGTCCCAGATGACCATACATTCACAAGTATGAGCAGAATTATTATAAAACATCAGACCAATCCAGACTTTCAAGGAGAACACTAAGTGAAAAATGACAAAAATCAACTCACATGAATTAGAAATAGAAAGGTAAGCCAAGTTTCTCTTAAAAATAAGAGTCAAATGTTCTAGTTGATTAACTTGATCCAGACTAGACTGGAGTTTGGTTTGAGTTTCTACCATGGACAATCTGCATTGAGCTGTGTGGTTTCCATGTCAAACACTCAGTGTCCTCCCATATGGAGTTGAGAACTGGATTAAAACTAAATAACTACCTCCTCTGGGTGTTGTAGGGATTCAAAGCAAATATATGTATATATTTTTAAGTGTTTAGTCCAATACCTAGAATAGAGTAAATCTTAATAAATGGTATAAAAAAGAAAGAAAAAGATGGGAAAAGGAGGAAAAGAGGAGAAAGACAATGAAAAGTAATAAAAATAAAACTTAAAAAAAAAAAAAACCACCACTAAAGCCCCCCGCCCAGAATTAAAGAAAGTTTAAAACATTTAGTGAAAAAGGCAGTTCAAAAGCAAATCTCAGTGACTATATTTAGTATCTAGTTTATAGCACAGCATATAGTATAACAGATATTATTTCACAGACTATTGGGAACTGAATAAAGTCAAATTTATCTTTCTGCCAATACTTGAGGTGAGGTGAAGGTGAGGTGAAGTCGCTCAGTCGTGTCCGACTCTTTGCAACCCCATGGACTGTAACTTACTAGGCTTCTCCGTCCATGGGATTCTCCAGGCAAGAATACTGGAGTGGATTGCCATTTCCTTCTCCAGGGGATCTTCCCGACCCAGGGATCGAACCCGGGTCTCCTGCACTGGAGGCAGACGCTTTAACCTCTCAGCCACCAGGGAAGCCCCAATACTTACTTTATGACAAATCATACTTCCTACCTCAGAAGATTACGATTTGTCTTTAATTATAGCAAGTAAATATAACATTATAATTAATATTATTGTGTCTCAAGTATAATATATAAGGTATTTCCAGGACAAATATATATATGAAAGATGAGATGCTCCTTCTTCCTAGTCTCATGTCAACAGGAAACATATTCTGAAGCCTCTTTCATCTTAGGAAGGCATTAACATAAAGTTAATTGAGTAGATCTCAGATAGTTATGTATAGGCACATGTGTATTCATGTATGTAATGTGTGTGTGTATAGACAGAGAGATTTTGAAGGTGAATAATATGAGATATTATAAACATAAAGCTTTTAGTAAATTAACAAAAGGGTTTATTTTACTTAATTCTCATTATCTTCAGTCTTCTACTAACTAGATTTTGATAGGTTGAATCATTTGATTAAAATAGCTAGGGTTGTTGCTAAGTTGCTTCAGTCGTGGACGACTCTGTGTGACCCCATAGATGACAGCCCACCAGGCTCCTCCATCCCTGGGATTCTCCAGGCAAGAACACCGGAGTGAGTTGCCATTTCCTTCTCCAATGCATGAAAGAGAAAAGTGAAAGTGAAGTCTCTCAGTCGTGTCCAACTCTTAGTGACCCCATGGACTGCAGCCTACAAGGCTCCTCCATCCATGAGAGTTTCCAGGCAAGAGTACTGGAGTGGGTTGCCAGTGCCTTCTCCGAATAGAAAGGAAAAATCTGTAATTAAATGAGATTATACATTTCAAAATCAAATTTCAGCTAAAAACAAATTTACTGTGAAGTTGTCATTAAAATGTTAATGCATGAAAGGGTTCAAGGAAATATTCACTTTATAGCACAATACCACCCTTGCTAGAAATAAAGTAGATACTATTATTTTCTTATTTAGAATGGAAACTGCAGACAAAATTCAGTGTTCAGAGTTATCATAGGATCTCCTTTCGTGTTTTGTCATATCTAACAATGCTCATGTGCGTATGCTGAGAGCAATAAAATGCTCACCAAATAAGCATACCCATGCTGTGTCACAATCTAACACTAATAAGAAAGTGCTTAGATGATAGACTGTAATGATGATAGATAATGGGAAACAGATTATGAGTTTGGTGGAAAAAATAATGTGATTTCAATGGAACTGTGAAAATATGCTTCTTTCCCTTTTTTCTGAGCTTTATTGGGTCACCAAACACACTCACAAGGATATGGTGTTCGTTTTCATGACCCTACATTTAGCTAGGAAAGTTCTCAGTTTTAACTTATCATGGATTTCAAGTGACTTGATGGAACTCCCTAAGGTTACTTTGAAGTCAGTAAGTGGGATTCTGTCAACTTATTTTATGAGAGTCCTGAATCTCTAAATTAAGTATATAAAATTTCTGTGGTCCATTGGGTTTCATGTGAACAGTCTAGAATTTATTTCAATCCTGGCAACCTGTAAGTGTTCTCAGTAAAAGTTTGGACTGACCCCACTATTGCATGTTTGCCCTGAACTTTGAGTGTTTCTCAGTAAAGCGAGAATATTTGATTAGATTACTAGAGCTGTTCTATGTATTGCTTTACAGCAAAGAACAAATGTAGAAAGTTCATTCTACTACTGTAGAGCTGGTATTTCCCCTGCCTATGGAAATCTTTGCATATTAGAAAATTACAGTAACCAGAGTTTTCCCACACAATAATTCTGTGGCCCCATATTCACCAGAAGCATACATATTCATTCCATATATCTTCATTTTAAAATAGAGCAAATTTGCCAGAATATTTGAAGTGTTCGTTTTCATGACCCTACATTTAGCTAGGAAAGTTCTCAGTTTTAAAATATCATGGATTTCAAGTGACTTGATGGAACTCCCTAAGGTTACTTTGAAGTCAGTAAGTGGGATTCTGTCAACTTATTTTATGAGAGTCCTGAATCTCTAAATTAAGTATATAAAATTTCTGTGGTCCATTGGGTTTCATGTGAACAGTCTAGAATTTATTTCAATCCTGGCAACCTGTAAGTGTTCTCAGTAAAAGTTTGGACTGACCCCACTATTGCATGTTTGCCCTGAACTTTGAGTGTTTCTCAGTAAAGCGAGAATATTTGATTAGATTACTAGAGCTGTTCTATGTATTGCTTTACAGCAAAGAACAAATGTAGAAAGTTCATTCTACTACTGTAGAGCTGGTATTTCCCCTGCCTATGGAAATCTTTGCATATTAGAAAATTACAGTAACCAGAGTTTTCCCACACAATAATTTTGTGGCCCCATATTCACCAGAAGCATACATATTCATTCCATATATCTTCATTTTAAAATAGAGCAAATTTGCCAGAATATTTGAATTAGACTTTAAGCTTTTGTTTACATAAGTACAGAGAAATTCCTTTGAGAATTAACAAATACACACTTAATGTCTCATTGAGTAAATAGTTTCCAAGCCTTTTATAACATGCCATGTTAAACTAATAGTACAGTATGTAGATTATACTGCTTGATTTTTTTACTTGGAAGTAGTAATTTCATCAAAGTTTTTTTTTTTTAATTTTAAAAGATATGGGATTGTTCACAGTATAAATTAACATGTTTATGAACCAAGCTAAGAGAGTCAATACAAGGCAGTTTCAGAGATCAAGGCACTAATAGTACAGTATGTAGATTATACTGCTTGATTTTTTTACTTGGAAGTAGTAATTTCATCAAAGTTTTTTTTTTTTAATTTTAAAAGATATGGGATTGTTCACGGTATAAATTAACATGTTTATGAACCAAGCTAAGAGAGTCAATACAAGGCAGTTTCAGAGATCAAGGCTGCTGAAATAATACTGAATTTCCAAAGGCTCTAATGACTGGATAAATAAAAGCCAGTGGATTCAGACTCAAATTCTTGGAAGACAGGCCTATGTATTTGTCAGAGGATTGCAGAACACCTTGACTGACAGCCTCCAATGGATCATGTATCCTAGGTTATATTCCTATATGAAAAAGAGGGTTCTCAGATACTGCTAAAACAACCCATATCCACAGCAAGGATAAAATTCAGCTGATTGCTAAAGATGGATACAAACTTCTAAAAAGGCTCATTTGTTGATTTTAGAAGTAACGTTTGTGGTTTATTTAGTAACCTTTCCTAAAATCTGCTACTGCTGCTGCTGCTGCTAAGTCGCTTCAGTCGTGTCTGACTCTGTGTGACATCATAGACGGCAGCCCACCAGGCTCCCCTGTCCCTGGGATTCTCCAGGCGAGAACACTGAAGTGGTTGCCATTTCCTTCTCCAATGCATGAAAGTGAAAAGTGAAAGTGAAAGTCGTGTCCGACTCTTAGCGACTCCAGGGACTGCAGCCTACCAGGCGCCTCCGTCCATGGGATTTTCCAGGCAAGAGTACTGGAGTCGGGTGCCATTGCCTTCTCCATTCCTAAAATCATAGGGTCGCAAAAAGCCGGACATGACTGAGCAACTAACGCTTTCACTTTCCTAAAGTACTGCCCTTCCAAATTTCATCTTTTTTTCTTTATATGATGCTATGGGACAATTTCTACAGCTCTCCATTGAAAGATGAACACATTTTAAACATTTCTTCCTGTGATATAAAGTACACTCTCTTCATCCAAGGCAGTTTAACTTCAGCTTCATTTGTGTTTCATGTAACTTGAAGTATTTTTAGATTTCAAACTTGTATCGTGGCTTGAAATGAAGCAGAACTGTTGAAAAACACAAACTAAATGTCATGCAGTTTCCTAAGACTATAAAAGAAATTCACTAGTCCTGGGGGGCAATTCAGGATGTGGAGCAGTAGCCAAGCAAGTACCAAATGTTGTTAACACACGCTGCCCTTGGATTTGAATGTAGATACTCATAGATGCTATTTCAGGTTGATTGCTATTTCAGGTTGATATGTTTAGACAAGAAGTTGTTTTAGGGAAAGAAACATACACACTATCATTTTCAAAGGGTAATAATATTCAAACCCTAAAATATCTAGTTTTAAATTCTATTGCTGAACATCAACATTATTGGTAAATTTACCTTTTTCTTTTTTTTTTAATCAGATAACTTTGTAGTTGATTCCAGTTCCTGTGTACGTGCTTGTCCTAGTTCCAAGATGGAAGTAGAAGAAAATGGGATTAAAATGTGTAAACCTTGCACTGACATTTGCCCAAAAGGTAGTGATTTTGTACTGTCATTCTATGATTAAAATGCATTTTATTGACTAAAGGAAATTTTTCTCAACTCCCTGATCTTGTTTCTACAGCTTGTGATGGCATTGGCACAGGATCATTGATGTCAGCTCAGACCGTGGATTCTAGTAATATTGACAAATTCATAAACTGTACCAAAATCAATGGGAATTTGATCTTCCTTGTCACTGGTATTCATGGGTCAGTATTACATTTTTATTGAAATTTTTATTGTAAAATATAGACAGAGTTTAAGAGATTCTTTAGTTTTGTCAGTCTGATTCATTTTGACACAGAGTTCCATTATATATTAATTTTTTTTCCAGCAAAATCAATGTCAGATTTCACCAGTGGTTATTGTAAACCAAATTTTGCAAGAATAATCCAGATTATAAATTTTTTGACTACCTGTTTTTGAAAATAATGATTTATATATAAACTAAGATGTATTTACAGGATATTCTCCTCAAATCCATAGATTTTAGTGAGTTTGACACATTTGTAGATGTATTTAGGGAAACACTATCAGTGGATAAAGTGGGAAATTTCATTCAAATCCTTAACCCAATTAGTTCAAGATGACATAAATTAATTTTTTTAATGTATTACACAGAAAAGTCAGTAAGTTGTAATTCTGAGCATTCAGACATTTTCTTTACCCTGTTGTATCTTTTTAGATTTTAGAGTTGAGAATTTAGTACTATTGTGAGAAATCTATTACATGGATTTCGTTTTAACAATACAAATTGTAACATTTTCTAGGCTTCTTCATTCTAGTACCACCTGCTGGTTTTAATGGGAAAAATGACCAAATTTGTATTCTTTCAATTGCAATGAAAATGTCAATATTTCTATGTTATATTTTATCTATTTGTCTATATCACTACTTAATCCCTAAATATTAGTGCTACAGGCTACAGAAAAAGAATATCACTCACATATTTCAATTCAAGACCTACTCTATACATATAATAGTTCTAGAAGCAAAACAATTTAACACATTATGAATAAATATGTCAAATAGGAACAACAAGAGAAATAAAACAAATGCTTCTTTCTATTCAAATAAATTACTTTAGGTCTTAGTACATAAAGCATTTCTTTACTTTAAAATGTAACTTTTAGTATAGATCTCTGCCAGAAATACCAAGAGGTGTTTCTTGTTGCTGTTGCTGTTGTTTAGTTTAGTTTTTTTTTTTTTTAAATAAGGTCCAGATTTAAAATCTCTTTTGAAAATATGCACATGATTACTCTATTCTTGCGTGGCAACAATCTGTTGGAGCTGGGTGGTACTAGTCATTCTGAGATGGGACACATTCAATTGAATTCACCATAGTTCCCACTGGCCCTCTATATCCATTTACATTGTTATATTTGCCTTCTTGGCTCCATTGGGTAAGAGGCCTGGGCCAATATTTAAGTTCATCTGTATAATTTAACATATGTATATCATTTAGTAAAACAAATATCTACATTTTAGGTATTTTGTAAAACCAAATATCACTGTGCATGAAAGATCATATTATGTTAACAGTGTCTTCTGAGAAATAAGAAGACACAGGCCATCAATTCACATTGACTGCTTCCACATGGATATATTAATAATAAATAAATGGGCCTCAAGTCCATCTGCATGGGGAAAGATTTAAAAACATAGTCTCATGAATTGCTTTAGACAAGTGGTTTTCATTACAATCAGGCCCAACATCTATCATTTTTATAATAAATTTTGAAATAAAATTTAATTCATTTTAAAATATTAATTTAAATTTTCAGTTTAAATTAATTCTTAATTTTGAAATAAAAGTCATAGATTATGTACCCTACCTATAAACATAGTTTTATAAAGTCATTATAATTGTAATTTAAAGAAGAATTTTCAAAAATAATATTTAATAAAATGTGTATTGATAGGAAAATGATCAGCTACTTTTTGTCATAAAAGTTTGGATTCATAGGAGGGAAGATTAGAAGTCACTCTGTGCATGAAGTATGGGGAAATAAAGTACAAAGAAACAGATGAACACTGGAATATTGTTGTATGAATAGAGGCAACATTACTACAGAATTATACACAAAATATGACACACTCACTTTCATGCATTGGAGAAGGAAATGGCAATCCACTCCAGTGTTCTTGCCTGGAGAATCCCAGGGACGAGGGGAGCCTGGTGGGCTGCCGTCTATGGGGTCACACAGAGTCGGACACGACTGAAGTGACTTAGCAGCAGCAGCATGAAGTTTGTACACAGGAGCTTCTAAACTGGGTGGAGCATTTTAAGGTGATTCAAGACATAAAGCAATCCTTTGCTTTGAAAGGGATTTAACTTGGCTTGGGATTACTACTAAATCCTGTAGTGTCCCTCAATCATAACTGAAACCTCTTGACGGATGTCCCAGATGACCATACATTCACAAGTATGAGCAGAATTATTATAAAACATCAGACCAATCCAGACTTTCAAGGAGAACACTAAGTGAAAAATGACAAAAATCAACTCACATGAATTAGAAATAGAAAGGTAAGCCAAGTTTCTCTTAAAAATAAGAGTCAAATGTTCTAGTTGATTAACTTGATCCAGACTAGACTGGAGTTTGGTTTGAGTTTCTACCATGGACAATCTGCATTGAGCTGTGTGGTTTCCATGTCAAACACTCAGTGTCCTCCCATATGGAGTTGAGAACTGGATTAAAACTAAATAACTACCTCCTCTGGGTGTTGTAGGGATTCAAAGCAAATATATGTATATATTTTTAAGTGTTTAGTCCAATACCTAGAATAGAGTAAATCTTAATAAATGGTATAAAAAAGAAAGAAAAAGATGGGAAAAGGAGGAAAAGAGGAGAAAGACAATGAAAAGTAATAAAAATAAAACTTAAAAAAAAAAAAAACCACCACTAAAGCCCCCCGCCCAGAATTAAAGAAAGTTTAAAACATTTAGTGAAAAAGGCAGTTCAAAAGCAAATCTCAGTGACTATATTTAGTATCTAGTTTATAGCACAGCATATAGTATAACAGATATTATTTCACAGACTATTGGGAACTGAATAAAGTCAAATTTATCTTTCTGCCAATACTTGAGGTGAGGTGAAGGTGAGGTGAAGTCGCTCAGTCGTGTCCGACTCTTTGCAACCCCATGGACTGTAACTTACTAGGCTTCTCCGTCCATGGGATTCTCCAGGCAAGAATACTGGAGTGGATTGCCATTTCCTTCTCCAGGGGATCTTCCCGACCCAGGGATCGAACCCGGGTCTCCTGCACTGGAGGCAGACGCTTTAACCTCTCAGCCACCAGGGAAGCCCCAATACTTACTTTATGACAAATCATACTTCCTACCTCAGAAGATTACGATTTGTCTTTAATTATAGCAAGTAAATATAACATTATAATTAATATTATTGTGTCTCAAGTATAATATATAAGGTATTTCCAGGACAAATATATATATGAAAGATGAGATGCTCCTTCTTCCTAGTCTCATGTCAACAGGAAACATATTCTGAAGCCTCTTTCATCTTAGGAAGGCATTAACATAAAGTTAATTGAGTAGATCTCAGATAGTTATGTATAGGCACATGTGTATTCATGTATGTAATGTGTGTGTGTATAGACAGAGAGATTTTGAAGGTGAATAATATGAGATATTATAAACATAAAGCTTTTAGTAAATTAACAAAAGGGTTTATTTTACTTAATTCTCATTATCTTCAGTCTTCTACTAACTAGATTTTGATAGGTTGAATCATTTGATTAAAATAGCTAGGGTTGTTGCTAAGTTGCTTCAGTCGTGGACGACTCTGTGTGACCCCATAGATGACAGCCCACCAGGCTCCTCCATCCCTGGGATTCTCCAGGCAAGAACACCGGAGTGAGTTGCCATTTCCTTCTCCAATGCATGAAAGAGAAAAGTGAAAGTGAAGTCGCTCAGTCGTGTCCAACTCTTAGTGACCCCATGAACTGCAGCCTACAAGGCTCCTCCATCCATGAGAGTTTCCAGGCAAGAGTACTGGAGTGGGTTGCCAGTGCCTTCTCCGAATAGAAAGGAAAAATCTGTAATTAAATGAGATTATACATTTCAAAATCAAATTTCAGCTAAAAACAAATTTACTGTGAAGTTGTCATTAAAATGTTAATGCATGAAAGGGTTCAAGGAAATATTCACTTTATAGCACAATACCACCCTTGCTAGAAATAAAGTAGATACTATTATTTTCTTATTTAGAATGGAAACTGCAGACAAAATTCAGTGTTCAGAGTTATCATAGGATCTCCTTTCGTGTTTTGTCATATCTAACAATGCTCATGTGCGTATGCTGAGAGCAATAAAATGCTCACCAAATAAGCATACCCATGCTGTGTCACAATCTAACACTAATAAGAAAGTGCTTAGATGATAGACTGTAATGATGATAGATAATGGGAAACAGATTATGAGTTTGGTGGAAAAAATAATGTGATTTCAATGGAACTGTGAAGATATGCTTCTTTCCCTTTTTTCTGAGCTTTATTGGGTCACCAAACACACTCACAAGGATATGGTGTTCGTTTTCATGACCCTACATTTAGCTAGGAAAGTTCTCAGTTTTAAAATATCATGGATTTCAAGTGACTTGATGGAACTCCCTAAGGTTACTTTGAAGTCAGTAAGTGGGATTCTGTCAACTTATTTTATGAGAGTCCTGAATCTCTAAATTAAGTATATAAAATTTCTGTGGTCCATTGGGTTTCATGTGAACAGTCTAGAATTTATTTCAATCCTGGCAACCTGTAAGTGTTCTCAGTAAAAGTTTGGACTGACCCCACTATTGCATGTTTGCCCTGAACTTTGAGTGTTTCTCAGTAAAGCGAGAATATTTGATTAGATTACTAGAGCTGTTCTATGTATTGCTTTACAGCAAAGAACAAATGTAGAAAGTTCATTCTACTACTGTAGAGCTGGTATTTCCCCTGCCTATGGAAATCTTTGCATATTAGAAAATTACAGTAACCAGAGTTTTCCCACACAATAATTTTGTGGCCCCATATTCACCAGAAGCATACATATTCATTCCATATATCTTCATTTTAAAATAGAGCAAATTTGCCAGAATATTTGAATTAGACTTTAAGCTTTTGAAATGTATTCATGTCTCTTTAAGGAAACTCTTAATTGTTTATGTGTGAATTACAGAGTAACTCATTTATAGTGTTTCCAAGCCTTTTATAACATGCCATGTTAAACTAATAGTACAGTATATAGCTTACACTTCTTGATTTTTTTACTTGGAAAAAAAACAAAGTTTTTTTCTTTTTTTTAACTTTTAAAAGATATGGGATTGTTCACAGTATAAATGAACATGTTTATGAACCAAGCTAAGAGAGTCAGTACAAGGCAGTTTCAGAGATCAAGGCTGCTGAAATAATACTGAATTTCCAAAGGCTCTAATGACTGGATAAATAAAAGCCAGTGGATTCAGACTCAAATTCTTGGAAGACAGGCCTATGTATTTGTCAGAGGATTGCAGAACACCTTGACTGACAGCCTCCAATGGATCATGTATCCTAGGTTATATTCCTATATGAAAAAGAGGGTTCTCAGATACTGCTAAAACAACAGATATCCACAGCAAGGATAAAATTCAGCTGATTGCTAAAGATGGATACAAACTTCTAAAAAGGCTCATTTGTTGATTTTAGAAGTTTGATCTTTCTTGAAGAAATGACCAATATATGGAATTTAATTTTTCTCTGAAGAGTATGTGTTAGTAGGAGGTTTTTACTTGACCAGAATAGCATAGAACACCTTTTAAAGTAATAAAACCTAAAAAAATTTACTATATGTTACTTAAGAAAATTGAAGGTAGTGCTTGAATTACTGAGAAATGTTGAATGTTATGTTTATATTTGGCTTAATATTTAAGTATGCATGGTCAACATGTTTAAATGAAAAATATTTTCCTAAGATGAAAACTTCTATAAGAAATCCATCAACTATTTAATATTAAAGGTATTTTATGTTTATTTTAGAAAAACAAGGCAATTATGTATCAGTAACATTTATTTAAAAATATATGTATGCATTAAGAGATGGTATTTTTAAAACTCCTCAAAATGCACAATACTTTTTGAGTTTATTAAATGTATGGTAAATTTTATTTTCAAATGTTACTATAATTCATATAGATGGAAGCTAATAGCTCCTGTCCTATGAAGGTAAACATAAATAAATCAGATAGGAGCAAGATTGCACTCATAATCAATGTGAAGATACGGAAAAAAAAGTTTACATTCTGTATTTGTTTTTATACTTCCTATGAAATTACAAGTTCAGTTAGCAGTTGAGTATGCTTTAAGAAGCCCAAAAGTTAGTTATTCTCACCATAACATAATTTATTTGCAGAGTATATTTTCCCAGTTGAGAACAGACTTTTAAAGGCAAAATAAAATGGTTAATAAATGAAATTGCTATATGTGGAGATTTCTTCAGGAGAATCAAATTTAACCATTCCTCTGGATCTAGAATAGCCTTCAATCAAAAATTTATATTGTGTCATAAAAATGTCCTCAAAGTGCATTTTGATCCCCTTCCACATCTTGCATAGAAAAGTCTGGATAAAACATTGTTAAACTTCCTATTGGACTTTGCTGGTTGCTCAGCGGAATAGAAGCCACCTGCCAATTCAGGAAAACGGGGTTCAATCCCTGGATCAAGAAGTTCCCCTGGAGTAAGAAATGGCAACCCACTCCAGTATTCTTGCCTGGGAAATCCCATGGACAGAAGAACATGGTGGGCTACAGTCCCTAGTGTCACAAAAGAGTTGGACACAGCTTCAGTTCAGTTCAGTTCAGTCGCTCAGTCATGTCCAACTCTTTGCGACCCCATGAATCGCAGCACGCCAGGCCTACCTGTCCATCACCATCTCCCAGAGTTCACTCAGACTCACGTCCATCGAGTCGGTGATGCCATCCAGCCATCTCATCCTCTGTCATCCCCTTCTCCTGCCCCCAATCCCTCCCAGCATCAGAGTCTTTTCCAATGAGTCAGCTCTTCGCATGAGGTGGCCAAAGTACTGGTGTTTCAGCTTTAGCGTCATTACTTCCAAAGAACACCCAGAGCTGATCTCCTCCAGAATGGACTGGTTGGATCTCCTTGCAGGACACAGCTTAGGGACTAAACAACAACCACCTTCTTATTGCTAATTAAAGTTCAATTTGAATGGAATAATTGCTGACACATTTCTCATATTTTTTCACTCCTCTATCTAATTTTAAATTTGACTTCATTTTTTTCTTGATTTTCTAGGGACCCTTACAATGCAATTGAAGCCATAGACCCAGAGAAACTGAATGTCTTTCGGACAGTCCGAGAGATAACAGGTAATTTTTTGTGTGAGTTTGTTGTGCTATGAACTATAGGAATTTTTAGTGTTTTGTTGAAATTATTACATAGTATTGGATTTTTCAAAGCAAATTCTAGTTTTAAAAAAAGCATTATTTAAAATGATGAGTGTCTTAATTCCTTAGCCTTTGTGTACATTTTGAAAACTGTAGAACTAGAAAAATAAAATACTCTTGAAATTTTGGTGTTACTGTTTTTGAAAATGTCAGTGGGTCTTTGAACCCATGGCTTTTTTTTTTTTTTTTCCTATTTAGTTTTCACAAGTACTGTTAAAAATGAGTAACATGTAGGATTCATTTAGCACATGTTTATTGAGGACCGGATGTTTTCAGCACTGTCAGAATGGATGATATGGGGACTATAGACATGAATTAGGAATGAGCTTGCTATCAAAGAATGTAAAATCAAGAGAGGAGGGTTAGGTATAAACATAAATGTCAGGATGCAAGACAGACAACTGATGTTGTAAATGTACAGAGAAGATGGCAAAAGATTTTAGGAAAATTGAAGCAATATTTTTCAATGTATCTAGTTAGACTAAATATCTTTGCTTTAGAAGAATGAATCCAATTAAGAATCATTTAAATCTTTATACTATACAGTGATATGATTCTGTGTGTCTGAAAAACACTCATTCTTCATGTTCATTGTTTTGATGTTCATTATCTATTGAGGATTACAGTCCAGAAACTTTGGGTAAGACACTGAATCTTGGAAGAAAAAACATGAGATAGAATGGTTCAAAAATGGAAATATTTTTTGTCCTTTTCTTGCCTTCCATTTTCATCATATCTCCATAATAATTAATATTAAACACTGTTACTAAGACAATGACATTCTGAATTTTTGTTACACCTATGTTTTGTAGGTTTCTTGAACATACAGTCATGGCCTCCAAACATGACCGACTTCAGTGTTTTTTCTAACTTGGTAACCATTGGTGGAAGAGTACTCTATAGGTAGGTGTATATGTAATATTAAAGTAATTTTAGTGTTTGGCAGGTATAGAGTACCTGATGTGAAACATAAAACAGTAACTTCCTTTCAATCATATTTTATCCTAATTAAAAGATAGAGTTGAGTAACTTGGTAATGGTGTCAGTGTATGGGATACAAATGCTATTTTACCAGGAATTTCTCATTTGGTGTCTGAATCTATCCTTTGGACAAAGCATCATAGCACTGATGTTTTAGAAATTGGTTCACCACCCTACATGCTGTACTGGTTAATAATGGACAGAAAATCAGGGCTCAGAAGTTTTTATTGTTTTAAAGTTCTAATGTCAGTATATTTATTCATATAATAAAAATGTTTTATTTATTAAGCCACTGCTTTTATTTTACTTTAGAATTCATCTGCATGAAATTGTTATTTATGAACAGTTAAAAGTGGATTTATATAAGGTGACTTAGACTTAATTTTTCTACTTAAATCTGAAAGATGTCAAAAATCAATACTGTCATCAAATACTCTGTAATTGTAGTTCACAGAAAGTCCATTGAATTAAATAGATATATCTATAAGAGGTTCTAAAATATAAATGTAATAAAAAAGGATAGTGCTATGTGGAACCAATTTTTACTATCCATTGAATAAAATATTATAAATCTCAGTCAAAGCATTGTTATGCTCATTGTGAACATAGTTGTAATCAACAATTAGGGGTGGTCATGATGGGAAGAAAGAATTGAGAGGGTGGATTACATCCCAGTTCGGTACACACACACATTGTATAAATGTGTATTATAGTTCATTTTGCATATATATATATATATATAATACATGCAAAAAATCTGAGTATATAAAAGTAAAGCAAATTTAGATTTATAAGGAAGCAAAAGGGGACAGCTTTGATCTCTAAAATATAAAATAATTTTCATAAGTTGATTGAGATTTGGGAAACAGTTATTCTTTAGAGAATGAAGAAAGAATTTGATCATGTTGAAATGAAAACAGCATCCTTGAAATGATAATTTTTTTCCCACAGTGTAGTTGTTACTTAACTTTTAGAAATGCTTCCTCATTTATCCAAACCTTCTGAGCATTTTTTTTAAGTTTTAGTTTAATTTTATTCTTCTCTTTAATTTTTGACATCTTCTCTCTGTATATATTTTTCAACTATTATATTTTGGTTTCTGAGGTATAAATTAAAGCTAAATATCCATAGTCATTTCCTGTGATATGTACCCTCTGAAAGTGTGTCTAAATTTATTTAATAGAGTAGTATGAATATCTTATTTTAGATAGGTGAACAATCACCCCATCAACACGTATTTAATTATTTAGTCTTAATCCAGGATTTCATTCTTAATGAATTAAGATTGAGAAAGGCAGTGAGTAGATATGTCAGTGGTATATATATAGACAGAAATAGAGATATCACTGATATTCATATTTCTAAAAGATGGGCTTTTTTGAGAGGGGGGTCAAATGATTACTTTTGAAAGTGTCAGTGTATAGTGTTGTAAAGAAATAATGTTTGGATTACAGGTTTATTTATTTAATCTTTTTATGCTCTATTAATATTCTTTCGGGAGTAAGATATGACAACAATATTTTACTTGAATAATGCATGTCATGGCCGGAAAACAATTACTATTGTTTCATTTTTTTTTCCCCTCCCCTCCCTTTAGTGGCCTTTCCTTGCTTATCCTCAAGCAGCAAGGCATCACTTCTCTACAGTTCCAGTCCTTGAAAGAAATCAGTGCGGGGAACATCTATATCACTGACAACAGCAATCTGTGCTATTATCATACCATTAACTGGACAACACTGTTCAGCACAGTCAACCAGAGGATAGTGATTCGGGACAATAGGAAAGCTGAAAACTGTAGTAAGTACATTACCCAGACAATAAAACCTAGAAACTTTAAACATTTTTTTTTATATTCTACATTGTATAAAACAATTAAAAATGATAGGTCAGGATTGTCCTTTTTTTCTCAACACTTAAAAAAGGTTGGTATAAAACAATCAAATGGGTGACTTTTATAACATATTGCATGTTTTCATTATGTATTTCATGTTCTCAAATCTTGCCTAATCTTAAGAACCTCCTGTAGAGATTTAGATTCAACAGGTGTAAGTGGAACCTGGGAATCTAAATATTTAATAGGCGTCCCAGGTACTTACCCAATTTCAATCAATTTGTGGAAATCCACTGTTAAATTTTCTGTTTACTTTTTGTTTCAATGAATTTGGTAACATAGAAAAGTAAAATATTTGCCATTTAGAGATGGTGGGGATAAAAGGACATTTTCTTTTGAAATGTATAAAAATGCTCTTCTAAAAGTTTGTCATTCAAGAAATAAGTTCATTTCATAAATTTGTTTTTATAGTCATGGATTTTTCTTTTTTCATTTATTTTACTAAATATTATTTTTCCATCATTTCTTTGTCACACAGAAGCAAATAGTGTTTTCACGAGTACATAATTAAGCCATTCCCATCTTATACTTTGATATTCTAATGATTAAAACTTAATTCTTCTTAGTAATACTTTCTTCTACATCCTATAGGTGACATGCTATGAATATAGTACTGATTTACTTATGATAAATATAAAATAAAAATACTTAGAATAATTCAAATGATCTGTTAAAAAAAATGCATGTTCTTATTGTGGTCATGATAGATCAGTCCTTTTTAAAAGTTTCATTCCTTTTTTTTCTGTTAGGAATTCTTCTTGCTTCTTTGATCTCAACATCATAACAATCACAAGAGTATACATACATAATGATTAAGTTCATTAAGCATCCTAATGAATAGTACAGGGCACATTAAAAAAATGTAAACTCTTAAGAAATTAACATGACAAATTTACCAGATTATGTGGTCAATTAATTATTTATCTGTATCCCACCTTGTTCCAGAAAGGATTTAAGCCAGTTTACATTAGCAATTTTTATAAAAAATAATATAATTTGTGAGGAATTCACACTTTAGATCCTTAAATAGAGTAAAGGATCTTGGATCCTTAAATATATTTTCCAAAGAAAATAGATCTACTTCAACATGATTTCAAACATGTAATTCTTGTTTTGAGTGAACTTAAGTTCTTATATATTCTTCTGTTCCTCATAGAATCAAGAAATATAAAATTATATTATATTTCAAAATATGCATGTCCACATTGAATGAGATTTATCCTTTTATTGGGCCTAGATTGTTTCCTTGGTTTTATATATTTCAGATTCTTGACAGAAAGCTTGCTCTTTTTTTCTGTAGTACCTAAGGTTTTTATCCCACATTACTATATGTGTTTTTGTACATGCCCCAGACAAAGTAGATTATCCATGGAAGTAAAACAGAATATTTTTCAACACTAACATAAATATTTCTCTAAGTCAGAATTATACTCTCATTTTCTCTCACTTTGAAATTCTTTGTACACTGAAATTTTGCTTTTGAAAAAAATTTTAATACACTGTTTGAAAATTTTGTTTTTGAAAAAACAAAACAAAATGAAAATGATAGTATTACTAGCTTTCAAAAATAAGATTTAACCATGAAAATAAAACCTGAAGAAAAAAATAAAAGAATCAGAGAAAAACATTATTCTTCTTTGACTCATTTAATCATTTCTCAAGTCCTTTCTTTTACATTTTGTAAACCTGAATAAAAAACAAATGGGAAAAAAATGCAGAAAGAAACTAGCTATAAACAAGCAAAATAGGGAAAATTTATGCAATTATTCCTTATTTCTTTCAGACTTCTAAAATTTTCAAACAACCAAAAGAAGATTAATAATAGTAACCTAAAATTTAACATGTTCTTCAGCTTTCAGCATTATATCTCTTGGACATTTAGGCACTTTTAAAACTGTGAACATATTTTATTGTTCTGTAGAGTTACAGTTAATTTGACAGTTTGAGGAAGAAATGAAACAGTTTGAAGAAAGCAGCTTTGTGGTGCTATAGAATAAAATTAAGCATTTTATTTTTCATTTTTAACATCTTAGAGTGAAAAATGTTTGCATGAAATCCATTTATCAAAATTTGGGCTTCGGTCTCATAGTACATTGGATCCAGTGTTCTTAGAAATGCAATTATCCTATAAAATTGATCTCAGAGGTGTTGCTGATGTTTACACTGAGCCTGCAATGGCTGCCCACATGGAACTGAGACCATTTTATTACCCACAGTATTATCTGTAAGTTCAGTTAAATTCAGTTCAGTTCAGTCAATTAGTCGTATCCGACTCTGTGACCCCATGAATCGCAGCACACCAGGCCTCCCTGTCCATCACCAACTCCTGGAGTTTACCCAAACTCATGCCCATCGAGTCCATGATGCCATCCAGCCATCTCATCCTCTGTCGTCCCCTTCTCCTCCTGCCCCCAATCCCTCCCAGCATCAGAGTCTTTTCCAGTGAGTCAGCTCTTCACATGAGGTGGCCGAAGCATTGGGGTTTCAGCTTTAACATCCGTCCTTCCAAAGAACATGCAGGACCTATCTCGTTTAGATGGACTGGTTGGATCTCCTTGCAGTCCAAGGGACTCTCAAGAGTCTTCTCCAACACTACAGTTTCAAAAGCATCAATTCTTCAGCACTCAGCTTTCTTCACTGTCCAACTCTCACATCCATACGTGACCACTGGAAAAATGGTAGCCTTGACTAGACGGACTTTTGTTGGCAAAGTAATGTCTCTGCTTTTGAATATGCTATCTAGGTTGGTCATAACTTTCCTTCCAAGGAGTAAGCGTCTTTTCATTTCATGGCTACAATCACCATCTGCAGTGATTTTGGAGTCTCCCCAAAAAAAGTCTGACACTGTTTCCACTGTTTCCCCATCTACTTCCCATGAAGTTATGGGACCAGATGCCATGATCTTAGTTTTCTGAATGTTGAGCTTTAAGTATCTGCAAGTGGGTAAACTTAAATATTGTTTCATTTTAAATTGTAGATACTGCATTTTTAGACATTCTGTCTTAGTATACCACACACGAGATACACACAAGCACATATATATATCCATTACAAGACGGATACACAGACATACAGCATAAGGTATGTATTTATATACTCACACAGCACATATACATGTACACTACCCTAGAACACATACACATGCATGCACACAGATAAATGCAAATACCTACCAGCACCATAAAATACGCTCATCTAAATCTATATATCAGCTTGGTAGCTTAAAAGAAAAAAAAAAACAAAAACAGCCTTGATTTATAAGTTATTTTTTTAGTTCAACATGACTTAAAACAGTAATGACAATAAAAGAAAAACTTTACCTCATCTATATAGTGTAGAACTTGAGCAGTCTTAATCTTTTAAGTCAAAAATTTCAAAGTAGACTTTATGGTTTGAAGAAATTGAGAGAAACACCAGGGTATAAAAAGCTAGAACATTTTTTGCCTCCTTTATTTTTATAGTTTTTGGACAAAACAGTGCTAGTTGGAAGGAGATTTAGACTAAGTTTATAATAGTATTTGAGGTTTCTGTAAATAATTAAGCATAAAGATTTTAACACTAGAATATAAACAATGGAGAAATAAATATTAACCAAACTTTCATAATCTAGTTACATTTGAACTGATACATCTCCATTTTAAAATTATTTGCATGAATGCACTGAAACCCAACATAAAGAGAAAAGCCATATTCAAGGTAATTACCTTTTAAAATGGAAATAATTTAATTTTTCTAATTATAATAGTGTTTTTATCATCATTAGAATATAAAACAATAGACACATATAAAATAATACAGACTTTTTGATAAATAGATAATGAAATATTTGTTTAGAAGCCATAATGATTAAAACTATGCTACTGGCATGAAAACAGACATATAGACCAGTGGAAGAGAATCAAGAGTCCAGAAATAAAACCACATGTAAGTTTAACTAATATTTAATAAGGAAGACAAGAATATTCAATAAGAAAAGGATAACTGATCATTAAATTAAGATGGGAAAATAATGATAATCACATGCAAAAGAAAGAAATTGCACCCCTATATTATACTACTCACAAAAATGAACTCAAAAAATATTAAGGACTTAAACATAAGCCCCAAACCACAATATTCCTAGAAGAAACATTGAAGATTGTAGGTTCCTTGACACTGGTTTTGGTAATGACTTTATGGATATGACATTGAAAGCAGAATCAACAGAAGCAAAAATAAGTGAAACTATTTTGAAACATCGAACTAAAACGTTTATGCATAGCCAAAAGAACAAGAAAAGCAATCAACAAAATGTAAAGCCAAACTATCTAATTGCAGAAAATATTTGCGAGTCATGTATCTGATAAGGCCTTAATACAAGTATATATAAAAGTAGATAAGGAACTAAAAAGCTGAATAACAAACAATCTGGTGTAAAAATGTGCAGAGAATGTGAACAGGTGTTTCTCTAAAGAAGGCATACACATAGCAACCAGTCACGAAAAGGTGCTCAACACTCAACGTCACTAATCGATGTGTGTAAGTCACTTCAGTCGTGTCTGACTTTTTTCGACCCTATGGACTTAATCCGCCAGGCTCCTCTGTCCATGGGATTCTCCAGACAAGAATACTGGAGTGGCTTGCCATTTCCTTCTCTTGGGGATATTCCTGACTCAGGGATAGAACCCATGTTTCTTACTTCTGCTTTGGCAGGCAGGTTCTTTACCACTTAGCGCCACCTGGGGGTAGGGAAATGTTTATGCAAATTGAAACCACAATGAAACATGAATTTCTGTTAGAATTACTATTACCAAAAAGCAAAGAGATAACAAGTGCTGGTGAGGGTGTGGAGAAAAGGGACCTCTAGTACACTGTTGGAGTGAATGTAATTGAGGCAGTCATGATGGAAAATGGTACATAAATTCCTCAAAAAATTAAAAATAAAATTACTATATCTAGCAATTTCCCTTCTCTGCATCCTCACGTTCATTGCAGCACTATTCACAATAGCCAAGATATGGAAACAATGTGTCTGTCAACAGTTGACTGTACAAAGCATATGTTGCATGTATATGGATTGATATAGATACACAATGGCATATTCAGCCATAAAAAAGAAGAAAATCCTTCCATATGAGGCAACATAGGTAGACCTTCAGGACATCAATATTAAGGGATTAAGTTAAACAGAGAATGACAAATATTGTATGGCAGCACTTTCATGCAGAATCTAAAACCATTAAACTCCCAGAAACAGAGAGTAGAATGATGGTTGCCAGAATCTGAAGAGTAGGGGAAATAGTAAGCTACTGGTCAAAGTGTACAAAAAGGACATCAATATTAAGGGATTAAGTTAAACAGAGAATGACAAATATTGTATGGCAGCACTTTCATGCAGAATCTAAAACCATTAAACTCCCAGAAACAGAGAGTAGAATGATGGTTGCCAGAATCTGAAGAGTAGGGGAAATAGTAAGCTACTGGTCAAAGTGTACAAACTTTATAAGTTCTGGAGATCTAAGGTTCAGTTCAGGTGCTCAGTCGTGTCCTACTCTTTGTGACCCCATGGACTGCAGCATGCCAGGCTTCCCTGTCCATCACCAACTCCCGGAGTTTATCTTAACTGAGGTCTATTAAGTCGGTGATGCCATCCAACCATTTCATCCTCTCTCGTCCCCTTCTCCTCCCACTTCAATCTTTCCCAGCATCAGGGTTTTTTCAAATGAGTCACTTCCTCTCAGGTGGCCAAAGTATTGGAGCTTCAGCTTCAGTATCAGTCCTTCCAATGAATATTTTGGATTGATTTCCTTTAGGATGGACTGGTTGAATCTCCTTGCTGTCCAAGGGACTCTGAAGAGTCTTTTCCAACACCACAGATCAAAAGCATTAGTTCCTCGGTGCTCAGCTTTCTTTATAGTCCAACTCTTACATCCATACATGACTACTGGATCTAAGGTACAGCATAGCAACTATAGTTAACAAAACTCTATTTTATATTTGAAAGTTGCAATGAGAGTAGAGATTTTATGTTTCCACCACCACAACAACAAAATAGTAATTATGTGAAGTGAAGGCTATATTAACTTATTGGGATCAACATTTATATGTGTATCAAATCACATTGTATACCTTAAATTTAAGCAATGTTAGAAGGCTAAAAACTTTATCTCAGTAAATCTGTAAAAAATAAAACATGATCATAGTTGTGCAAACTTTAAGTCTTTTGATATAATGAAAATAAACATAATTAAAAGAAAAGAAAACAGAGTTTATCAGCTCACAAAACTGGGAAGTGCAAGGGGGATTTTCCTTCAGGTACAGATGGCTCTAGGGGTTAAACATTACCGTGACTCAATTCTTCGACATTGCCTGATTCTCCTTTCTTAATAGGTCAGCTCTCTCTCTTCATTAGTTGCATTGACTGCAGCCATGAAATTAAAAGACACTTACTCCTTGTAAGGAAAGTTATGACCAACCTAGACAGCATATTAAAAAGCAGAGACATTACTTTGTCAACAAAGGTCTGTCTAGTCAAGACTCTGGTTTTTCCAGTAGTCATGTATAGATGTGAGAGTTGGACTATAAAGAAAGCTGAGAGCCGAGGAACTAATGCTTTTGAGCTGTGGTGTTGGAGAAGTCACAGTCCCTTGGACAGCAAGGAGATTCAACCAGTCCATACTAGAAGAGATCAGTCCTGGCTGTTCATTGGAAGGACTGATGTTGAAAATGAAATTCCAATACTTTGTCCACCTGATGCAAAGAGCTCACTCATTTGAAAAATCCCTGATGCTGGGAATGATTAGGGAAGGAGGAAAAGAGGATGACAGAGGATGAGACGGTTGGATGGCATCACCGACTCAATGGACTTGGGTTTGGGTAAACTCCAGCAGTTGGTGATGGATAGGGAAGCCTGGCATGCTGCAGTTCACGGGGTTGCAAAGAGTTGGACAGGACTGAGTGACTGAACTGTACCATGTGTACAATAGATAGCTAGTGAGAAACTGCTATATAACATAGGGAGCTCAGCTCGGTGCTCTGTGATGACCTAGAGGGTTGGGATGGAGCTTGGCTTAAGAAGGAGGAAGTATATGTATACTTTTAGCTGATTCACTTTGTTGTACAGCAGAAACTAACAGACATTGTAAATCTTCATCCTCCAATTAAAGAAGAAATATTTAGAAGTCACTAAAAATCTTTATCCCTGCCCAGAGTATTCTCCAGGATTATAAGTATGGGTAAAATAGCCCTACTTTCTCTCTCTCAGCATCTGTGTTGTGCAAAGAACCCTGACTGACCCTGCTTGGGTCAAATATGCCTATCTCTGGACAGTTCAACTATTTGCTCTGTCCCACCAACTGTTCAAATATGTTTTTAAGTCAGTCCCTTCGAAACATTTGAAGTGATATTTTATAGAAAGTGTTAGTTGCTGAATCATGTCCAACCCTTTGGACGGAAGGACTGTATGTAGCCCTCCAGGTTCCTCTGTCCATGGAATGCTCCAGGCATGAAAACTGAAAGGGTACCCATTCCTTTCTACATGGAATTTTTCTGACCCAGGGGTCACACCCATGTCTCCTACTTTGCAAGCAGATTCTTTACCATCTGTGCCACCAGGGAGGCCTCATAATTTCTCTGCTTAAATCCTTTCATTAATTTCCTACAGATCTTTTGCTAAAGCAGAAAAGCCTTTAAATGGCCAATAGTTCCTACATACTCTGGACATTGTTCACCTCAGTGGCTCATCAGATTTTCCTTTTCCACTCAATGTGCAAGTCCAGTCAGTTTTGTGAAAGCCTAATCTATTCCCTGCTCAGAATCTTAATGGCTAGATTTGTAAAACCCAATTTTCCCCAGACCTCTTTGCCTTAATAATTTTTATTTATCTTTCTCATCTCAGATTGTTGTCCCCCTTTCTGTGCGCTGACCTTATGACACCTACCCATTAGGTTAGGAAAATCATTATATTCTCTCTCTCTATGTATATAGATAGATAGATAGAGATTGCTTATATATATATATAAAGAATTATTTATCTAGTGCTGTCTTCTTAACTAGGCTGTAAGCACTACATAACACAATATGTATGCTATTTCATATGTCCTTCATACCCCCATTTCTTACAGTATCCAGCATAAACTAAGAAGTTTCTCAACAAATAATTCTAAAAGTAAACACATGGGTATACTTGTATGTTTCCACATTTCTCTTAGGGACATTTACTGAGGGCATAGATAAATAAAAAAAAACTCTACATTATATACCATAATATATAGTATATATTAGTAATGTGATGTCTAATCTTCTTCATTACCCAGAGAGGTAGATGTTATTATTTACTTACAGTTAAGTAATATGTAAATAATTGCCCAAGGCTGCATGGCTAGTCACAGAGTAAGGATTTGGTCTATGTTGATCCAATTAGAAAAAAATGAACTATAACAACTAAATCATCTTTTTCAGCTTTCATAAAAAAAGATTAATGGTATCTGCCCAAAGACATTCCAAGTCAAACCCATGCCTCTACATATGATAGGTAGTGTAAACAGCATATGTAGGTGGTCTTGTACAGTGAAAAAGAAGATATTATTTCTGCCTTTGTGCTTGCAGACAGGTACTTCATTTTAGTGTTTTGAGCTAATCCATTTACTTTCACACATAGCAAGATCCATTATTTAAGCTTGACTCTGTTTTAATGAAAGCAAGCTCAATATTCTCTGTAAAGGTCAAAATAGTAAGCATATTATTATCTTTCCAATATTTTAATATACAGATACAAATCAGATGTTATAATGAAAAAAAAAATTTTGCAGCTTCCAAAAAAATAAGTTAAAGGTTGCCTAATGGCTACATTGCTAAGCTGCAAGCCACTGAATAGGCCTTTTACTCCTTTCTTTGGGACTATCACCCTGGAGGGTCAGAGGGCTGTTGAATTCTTGGTACTGATTGAAAACTTCTTTTCTCTTAAGAATTTCAAAGTAGTTTCCTTGGTCTTTTGTTCTGTGCTTTGTGGAGATGTTTCCCAAGGTTTCACTCAGCAGAGTGACTTTTGGCAAGAGTCTGAGAAGAAAGTAATTATTATGACTTCCTGCTTATTATTGCTTTCCTCCAATAGATACTGTTTCCCAGATTCAAAGCTGCTCTGAAACTGAGCATCTGAATACAGACTAAGAAAAGTAGTAGGTAAAGAAAAGAAGGTAGGAGTCTGAGTGACGCTAATACTCTCTTCTTTAACTAATGTCAAAGGAGAGAACAGAAAATCAAAGGAGAAGCGACAAGAATGAGAGTAATTTTTTCAAGACCCCAAAATTAATGTGAATAGGTGAAATAAATAGATCAAGGAATTGATGGACTGTCATGAAATGGGCAGCACAAAGGTGTACTGATGGTTTTGTCAACATCCTAAAGGAAGAAACTGAAAGCATATTTAAGGCTTTGGACAGAAGTTGATATATGCTCAATGTGAGACATTGATTATATTTTCTACAAGGAGAGGAAAGGGAGAGATTCATGATACTCTGCAGTATGATTTTGAATATAATCTGTTTATCTTTGCAAGTTGCTTTTATAATATAGCTATTGGTTTTTTTTTCTTAAGGTTTCTTCTGATAATTATATTTATACCATAAGCAAGTACATACAAAATTTGTATATAAATGTATGTATGTGTCCGAATATGAAGTACTCTATCAGTAACCTTAAAATGTCTCAATGCTTATGAAATGGGCATTAGATCATAATATTTTAGTATCTCTGATATTTTACTCCTTTCTAATCTTCATCTGTTGTATAAAATTTGATTTTACATATTTATATTCAGTCAGCTTGATTGAACTCTCTTTCTTATTCCTTACACCTTTATAAATTAATGGGAAGTTACTTGTACATCTAGGAATCAGTGATATGAGACTTATGTTAAGATTTCCTTTCTAACAGACATTTATTTTATACAGTGAAAGAGCCCTCTTTCTCTGCATTATAAATGAACCAGGAGAGACCTCTTGCTATTTGTTAAAATCAGTATAACAGCTAAACTGTCAGCCTTTCCTGAGTAAAATATCAAATTGTTCAATTTTTGAATAATTACCTGAAAAGATGAGAATAGTTACAACATATGCTATCTTAAGACATGGAATCAGTTAAGCGAAGTCCACAAACTTTATGTTAGCTTAAATAGTTAATATTATGAGAACAACATTCCTTTAAGTTTCAAGAAAACACTGTATAGTCACTGTTTCTTCAGATTATCTTTTAAAATTATTTTAATGTCTACTGCAAACACAAAATATATCATTAAAATAGCAAATTAAAAATTTATGTAGCTCAGAAGCCAAAAGCAAAAGAGATAAAATGAAAGAATAAATAATTTGATTTTCCAAAATTTGTCATGAAAAAGAAAAAACGAGAAGAAGAGTATTTGGATAAATAGTAAAATTGATGATTTTTAACTACAATGATCATAGTAAAGGTAATTGGTTACATACTAACTGGGAAAGACTCTGATGCTTGGGAAGATTGAGGGTGAGAGGAAGAGAAGACAATAGAGGATGAAGTTGCTGGATGGCATCACTGACTCAACAGACATGGGTTTGGGTGGAATCCTGGAGATAATGAAGGACAGGGAACCCTGATGTGCTGCACTTCATGGAGTTTCAAAGAGTTGGACACAACTTAGCAACTGAACAACAACAACAACCCTGATTAAAGGCAGAGGTTGTCAGATCAGATTAAAAAGGCAGTACCCAACTGTATGCTGCCTACAGTACATAGACTTCAATCATAAAGACATATATATTAAAGGTGAGAAAATACACCCTGAGAGATAGCTCAACAGACATAGATCAATAGATCAATAGAAAAGTCAAGAAATATGAATAGACCTATAAGTATGAGGACAAGTGATTTTAAACAAATATGCAAAGATAATTTACTGGAAAAGGGATTGCATTTTCAACAAATGGTACTGGAAAAATTGAATATCACATTCTAAAAAAAGAAAAAGATAGTATTTGTGTTGGTGAATTTTATGTGTTGGTGTTGGTGAGTTTTAATTTGACTGAGTCATGGTTTCCCCAAGTATTTAGTTAAACCTTATTTGTGGATGTGTTTCGAAGAATATTTCTGGATGAGATTAATGTTTGAGTTGATGGACTGAGTGAAATGAAGTGGATAGGTATATTCTAATTCATTAAAGAATAAAAGCAAAGGAGAAAAGGAAAGATATAAGCATCTGAATGCAGAGTTCCAAAGAATAGCAAGAAGAGATAAGAAAGCCTTCTTCAGTGATCAATGCAAAGAAATAGAGGAAAACAACAGAATGGGAAAGACTAGAGATCTCTTCAAGAAAATTAGAGATACCAAGGGAACATTTCATGCAAAGATGGGCTCGATAAAGGACAGAAATGGTATGGACCTAACAGAAGCAGAAGATATTAAGAAGAGGTGGCAAGAAGACACAGAAGACACAGAAGAGCTGTACAGAAAAGATCTTCATGACCCAGATACTCATGACGAGGCGATCACTAATCTAGAGCCAGACATTTTGGAATGTGAAGTCAAATTGACCTTAGAAAGCATCACTATGAACAAAGCTAGTGGAGGTGATGGAATTCCAGTTGAGCTGTTTCAAATCCTGAAAGATGATGCTGTGAAAGTGCTGCACTCAATATGCCAGCAAATTTGGAAAACTCAGCAGTGGCCACAGGACTGGAAAAGGTCAGTTTTCATTCCAATTCCAAAGAAAGGCAATGCCAAAGCTTGCTCAAACTACCGCACAATTGCACTCATCTCACACGCTAGTAAAGTAATGCTCAAAATTCTCCAAGCCAGGCTTCAGCAATACGTGAACCGTGAACTCCCTGATGTTCAAGCTGGTTTTAGAACAGGCAGAGGAACCAGAGATCAAATTGCCAACATCNGCACTCAATATGCCAGCAAATTTGGAAAACTCAGCAGTGGCCTCAGGACTGGAAAAGGTCAGTTTTCATCCCCATCCCAAAGAAAAACAATGCCAAAGAATGCTCAAACTACTGCACAATTCCACTCATCTCACAAGCTAGCAAAGTAATGCTAAAAATTCTCCAAGTCAGGCTTCAACAGTACATGAACAATGAACTTGCAGATGTTCAAGCTGGATTTAGAAAAGGCAGAAGAACCAGAGATCAAGTTGCCAACATCCATTGGATCATTGAAAAAGGAAGAGAGTTCCAGAAAAACATCTACATCTACTTCATTGACTACACCAAAGGCCTTGACTGTGTGGATCACAACACACTGTGGAAAATTCTGAAAGAGATGGGAATACCAGACCACCTGACCTATCTCTTGAGAAATCTGCATTCACATCAAGAAGCAACAGTTAGAACTGGATGTGGAACAACAGACTGGTTCCATACCATACTGGGAAGGAAGGAAGTCAAGACTCTTTACTGTCACCCTGCTTCTTTAACTTATATGTGGAGTACATCATAGGAAATTCCAGGCTGGATGAAACACAAGCTGAAATGAAAACTGCTTGGAGAAATATCAGTTATCTCAGATATGCAAATGCACCACCCTTATGGCAGAAAGAGAAGAACTAAAGAGCCTCTTAATGAAAGTGAAAGAGGAGAGTGAGAAAGGTGGCTTAAAACTCAACATTCAGAAAACTAAGATCATGGCATCTGGTCCCATCACTTCATGGCAAGTAGATGGGGAAACAATGGAAAANTTATGGCAGAAAGAGAAGAACTAAAGAGCCTCTTAATGAAAGTGAAAGAGGAGAGTGAGAAAGGTGGCTTAAAACTCAACATTCAGAAAACTAAGATCATGGCATCTGGTCCCATCACTTCATGGCAAGTAGATGGGGAAACAATGGAAAAAATGAGTTACTTTATTTGGTGGGGGGGAGGCTCTAAAATCAATGCAGGTGGTGACTGCAGCCATGAAATAAAAGACACTTGCTCCTTGGAAAACAAGCTATGACCAAACTAGACAGCCTAAAAGCAGAGATATTCCTTTGCCAACAAAGTCTGTCTAGTCAAAGTTTTTCCAGTAGTTATATATGGATGTGAGTTGGACTGTAAAGAAAGCTGAGCACCAAAGAATTGACGCTTTTGAACTATGCTGTTGGAGAAGACTCTTGAAAGTCCTTAGGACTGCAAAGAGATCCAGCCAGTCCATCCTAAAGGAAATCAGTCCTGACTATTCTTTGGAAGGACTGGTACTGAAGCTGAAACTCCAATACTTTGGCCACCTGATGTAAAGCACAGACTCATTTGAAAAGACCCTGATGTTGTGGGAAATTGAAGGTAGGAGGCGAAGGGGATGACAGAGGATGAAATGGTTAGATGGCATCACCAATTCGATGGACATGAGTTTGAGTAAGCTCTGGGAGTTGGTGATGGACAGGGAAGCCTNGACTCATTTGAAAAGACCCTGATGTTGTGGGAAATTGAAGGTAGGAGGCGAAGGGGATGACAGAGGATGAAATGGTTAGATGGCATCACCAATTCGATGGACATGAGTTTGAGTAAGCTCTGGGAGTTGGTGATGGACAGGGAAGCCTGGTGTGCTGCAGTACATGGGGTCGCAAAGAGTGAGACATGACTGAGTGACTGAATTGAATTATGATGGTAAATAATGTTATGAATAATACAAAAAATTATAACATTTTAAAAATTCCTTGACTTTTTAAATTTTGAGGATTATTTGGAACTAAATATTCGGCTAATATTTTTTATCATAAAATTGAGATAAGGAATCCTTTTATTATTTTGTCAGATCCATTTAATTCCAAGGGTCAGCTTTTTCACTACCATCATTGTATATCATGAGGATTCTTGACCTAGCATCTTTTTGTTGTTCTATTTTTTGTTACATAAAACTTGTAGACTTCTTTGGAATATTGAGTGTGGTATTTCTTAAAGTCATTTTTAGTTGGCCTGATGTTTTTTGCACCTGAATTCCTTACTTTGTGAATTTTCTTGTTTTGCTCAGGAGGCCAATTGTACCATTAAAAATGCTGCTCGCCCCTTTCACCCACAATAACCTCTTTTGCTTTGCCAGTTAGCCGTACAGGAATTTTGTTTGAGCACCTGGGTTTCTTGATCCTTGGCACACATTTTGCCCAGGTTTCTATTAATAATAAGGTGTTTTAAACAGTCTCCAGGTTTCTGGTAGATTATTTGCTTTTTTTTTCTTTTCCCCCAACTCTTTGCCATTTTTTCCCTAATATCCACATTTTGATGTAGGTCTCTTTTATAAATTTTTTTTTAAATTTTATTTTATTTTACTTTACAGTACTCTACTGGTTTTGGCATACACNGAGGAGAAGGGGACGACCGAGGATGAGATGGCTGGATGGCATCATGGACTCGATGGACATGAGTCTGAGTGAACTCCGGGAGATGGTGATGAACAGGGAGGCCTGGCATGCTGCAATTCATGGGGTTGCAAAGAGTTGGACACGACTGAGCGACTGAACTGAACTGAACTGAGTCTCTCTGCCTGACTCCTGAACTGGTGCGTTAGTCTTCTTCTGCCCTTAGACTGGGACTTAAAATATATGTGCTTCTGGTTCTCAAGCTCAGACTAAAACTGTATTGTAGGCTTTTCAGGGTCTTCAGAGCCTCTTGATAAGAGTGAAAGAGGAGAGTGAAAAAACTGGATTAAAACTCAACATTCAAAAAACTAAGATCATGGCATGTGGTCCTATCACCTCATGGCAAAAAGATGGGGAAACAATGGAAACAGTGACAGACTTTATTTTCTTGGGCTCCAAAATCACTGCAGATGGTGACTGCAGCCATGAAATTAAAAGACACTTGTTCTTTGAAAGAAAAGCTATGACCAACCGAAGCAATAGAGGTCCATCTAATCAAAGGTGTGGTTTTTCCAGTGTTTATGTGTGGATGTGAGAGTTGGACCATAAGGAAACCTGAGTGCTGAAGAATTGATGCTTTTGCACTGTGGTGTTGGAGAAGACTCTTGAGAGTCCCTTGGACTGCAGGGAGATCCAACCAGTCAATCCTAAAGGAAATCAGTCCTGAATACTCATTGGAAGGACTGATGTTGAAGCTGAAACTCCAATGTTTGGGCTACCTGATGTGAAGGACTGACTCATTGGGAAAGACCCTAATGCTGGGAAAGATTAAAGGCAAGAGGAGAAGGGGATGACAGAAGATGAGATGGTTCAATGGCATCACCACTTGATGGACATGAGTTTGAGCAAGCTCTGGGAGTTGGTGATGGACAGGAAAGCCTGGCATGCTGCAGTCCATGGGATCTCAAAGAGTCAGACATGACTGAGCAATTGAACTGAACTGACTGGGTCTTCAACTTGTAAACAGCAGACAGACTTCACAGCCTCTATAACTGTGTGAAACAATTTCTTATATCAAAGTATATAAAATATGTAGATACAGAAATGAATATACCTATTTATTCTGTTTTTCTTCAAAATCCTGACTAATGCAGTATAATATGCAAACTAACTATAAATGGGCTATAGGGGCAAAACCCCATCAAACTTCTACAAGGAAATAATGAACAAAATTTTTGTTACTTTGGTTTAGACAAAAAATTTTAGATATAATTCCCAAAGTACAATTTATAAAAGATAAAACTGGTCAGTTGCACTTCACCAATATTTTAGAGTATGTACTTTTCAAAAGAGTGATAAGTAAATAAAAAGTTAAGACTAAGACAGGGAGAAAACATTTGCAGAGTCTATAAAGAACTCTGGATGCTCAATAGTAAGAAAACAATTAATCCAATATAAAATGAGCAGAAAATTCAGTGCCACTTCATCAAACAAGATAGCAAGTAAGCACATTAAAAGATGTTCAATATCTTTAGTCATCTAGAAAATGTGAATCAAATCCATAATGAGATTCCACTACATATTAAGAAGGCTAAAATTAAACAGGCTACCTATACCAACTGTTGGTAAAGATGTGAGGAAACTTCAGTTCACAAGTTGAATTTATTGGTATGGGGAATGTAAAATGCTACAATATTTTTTAAAATAATCTGATAGCTTCTTTAAAAAAATTAACCTTCTGCCTACCATATTACCCACCCATTTCATTCCAAAAATGAATAAATAAAAAAATAAAATGAAAGTGTATGTGCAAACAAATGTGCACATGGATGTTCATAGTAGCTAAATTTTTAATAGCCACAAATGGGAAACAATCTAAATGTCTAGCATTATGTGAATGGTTTAAAAATGTGCTATATGCATACAGTGGAATATACTGAGTAATAAAAATGAATAAATATTGATATATTTAGCAACATGGATAAATCTCAAAGTAATTATTCTGAGTTAAAGAAATTACCTAAAAAAGATAACATACTGCATATATCTATTTACATAAAATTCTAGTTAATACAAACTAGTGCAAAATTATTTCTCTTTTTTTCCCTTTTAATATTTGTTGTTTTATGATAAATATCACTTGTTCTATTTCTTCATGAATTTCTTATATGAAATTGAAGCCAAAATGTTTGTTGTATCAGTGGAACAAAGGGTTGACTTTAGAAAGATATGTTCTATTCCTTACCTTAACTGGAATGTTAATTTCTGTCACTCTCCCTCCCTAGAATTTTGATAGAGGTAAGAGGCATTTGTTTACCATTATGAAAAACGCAATGGTGCTATCTACATACAGTGACTGGGGCTCTGCACTAGGGAAATATGGAAGGTAGAGTGAGCCGTAGTGACTAGATAGGCAGACAGACATCTGCCACAGATCTCTTTCACAACGACTCCTTTAGAAATAGCTTTACTTAGGAAGATTCATATTAACATGGTCAGTTTGGACACAGGCTTCTGTTTTATTTCCCCTTGATTTTGGTGTTTTTCAGCTGCTGAAGGAATGGTGTGCAACCATCTCTGTTCAAATGATGGGTGTTGGGGACCTGGGCCAGACCAGTGCTTGTCATGCCGTCGCTTCAGCAGGGGAAGGACGTGCATAGACTCTTGCAACCTCTATGACGGGTAAGGCATCTTATGTCATCTTTATCTCATGAGCTTTGAGGTATTAATTGGTTCAGATATTAAAATGATCAAAGAGTGGTAAAATTTCAGAATATGTGTGCTGGCCAAGACGTTTAAGGAGAGTTTGTGTGGCATAAAGAAAAAAACATAAAAAAGAATTGTTTTAAGAAGGAATAATTTTGAGTGAATGGATAGGTCAAAATGCATATTGACATATTGACTATTGTGTATATATATTTTAAAGTATATAAATGTGGGTAATTCTTAATAGATTATAGATATTTATACCTCTCCAAATTGAAAAATGTTTCTACTTTCTTTATGAAGGACATTGTGATAAGTAATATTTCCTCTTATATGTGTCAACAATTTTTTTTCTCTTGTTTTCCTATTAATTTTCATCTGGAATGACTGCATAACTTTTGATTTTTTTTTTTCCATTTAGATTGTGAGGCTATTTGATTGTGTATTAGGAACAACACACATTTCTATGTTTCAGACAAGCACAAAGCCCTATAGAGAAATTACCTTTGTATTTTCTATTTGAAAAGGTTTTCTGAAAGTGCTTTGTCACTTTCTAAAGATAACCTAAGCTGTATTTTAAATCAAGTATTTTAAATTCCATCTACAATACTGCAACAATCAAATTGACAACAATAAAACCTAGTATATACCTCGTTGTGTGGCATTTCATATACTCATAAAATCACTTTAACCTGACATACCATTTCATGCATCACAGTTGTCCTTCATTAGTACTAAAATAAAAATTTTAGTACTATCCCTGAGTCAAATTTCCCTATATTGCTCACTGAACAGGTTTTCAAGGGTTTGTAAAACTGTAGTTTTGAAGTTCTTTCTTCTGTCTTATAAATTGTCCCTATTTTAACAACCTTTTTCTTAACCTCAGATAACATTGTATTTTTGCATTTTACATTAGAAGGATAAAAACCAAAGGATCTCAATAATAGTGATATGTCTTTTCTTTGAAAGATGACCAAGACCAATTCCCTACATGAATTTAGGAAAAAATACTAAAATTAAAACTTTAAATGTAAAACCACTTTAAAAAAGTGATTTAATAGTTTGAGATGGTGATGATGGTTGTACAAGTCTGTGGATATATTAAAATAGCATTGAATTGTGCACTTTCAATAGAGGAACTGCATGACATATGAATTATATCTTAATAAAGACAGCATCCAAATAAAGGATTTAATAGTTTTATCAGGAAAATTCAACTTGAAACTTTGTAGAGCACACTCAACTCATAAAGTTGATAATGAATAGCAGATTATTTGCTACTTGCTTCATTGAATTGAATTGTATTCATGCTTGTTCATATTGTTATGAAAGAAAGATATTTTCTGTACATAAAATACTTCAGATAATCATGCTTCTTTGTGTGTATAGCAATTGATGCCATTAAAATGGAACTAATAGACTTTAATTCTATTAAGATACTGTTACAATAAAAGTTTATTGAATATGTATGTGCAATTCTAAGGAGGGAATAGATTCTAGAAATCATTTTATCAAATAGTGAGAAGTAGTAGAATTAAATGTTGACTGACCAATGTCAAAATATGGTTGAAGTACCAAACCAACACTGGAAATCAGGACATCTGATTTTCATCCTGTTTCTTTCCGGAAGCCATAGTATTTTCCTTAAATATTTCAGTTTTGAACTTGTCAGAAATATGAAATTGATAATGTGGATGAATAGATTATCTATACTACTCTCTGTCTCATTTTTATGAGATAATGAAAGCTAAGCAAAGGAAAAATACTGGTTCCCTAAATACACAATAAACAGTATTGATTATCTGACTGTTTTGAAAGCTTTTGTGTGTATTAGTCACTCAGCTGTGTCCAACTTTCACAGTTTCATGGACAGTACCCTGCCAGGCTCCTCTGTCCATGGAATTCTCCAGGCAAGAATACTGGAGTGGATTACCATTTCCTTCTCCAGGGGATCTTCCCGACACAGGGATCAAACCAAGGTCTACTGCATTGGCAGGCAGATTCTTTACCATCTGAACCACCAGGGAAACCACATTTTTCAAATCATCACATCAAATGTATTAAAGAAATATAAAGTCCTTAATGTTTTTTGCCACAGTGATGGAGCCCTAGAAAATAATACACAAGGATTAGTTTAAAATATAATAAATGAAACTATGTTATAAATATCTGATGTAATTCTTGCCTACACAATGATAGATTTTGCCACCTCCAATCTGTGATACTGGTACATTTCTTCCAACTTTGCCTGGCAGACATGACAGCCTTTGATGAAAAATGAGCTTAAATCCTAACGTAATCACTTCCTATTTGAAATGCCCATCCTTGGATAAATAAGTAATTGTCCTAAACTCGGTTTTTTTTTTTTAATATGGAAAATGGGAGTAGTATTGATATCATAAAATAGTTGTGATTATCAAAAGAGAAAAAAGTATAATAAAGTCTTGTTAGAATTCCTATCCCTAAAATAGTTATCTTTGTTTCCATTTAGTGTCTATAAATCTGAGCTGATTAAATGGTTAAGTAGAATAGTCACTTTATACACTGCTGAAAATAAATACAAATATGAAATACAAAATCAGGGAACCTACAGCTTGACTATCATAAAAGAAGAAATTCTAAAAAGAGGATTTTTTTTTTAGGGGGAAACACTAAGTCAGGTAATCCTGGCTGTTAGGACTCAAATCCATATCATACAAGTCATTATATTTTGGCAATCCGTAACTCCAATATGGACTACCCAGGTGACCCAGTGGTAAAGCATGCACCTGCCAGTGCAGGAGGTTTGGGTTCAACCCCTGGGAGGGGAAGATCCTCTGGAGAAGGAAATGGCAATCCATTCCAGTATTGTTGCCTAGGAAATCCATGGACAGAGGAGCCTGGTGGGCTATGGAGTCTCAAGGAGTCAGACACGACAGGAGTCAGACCCGACTTAGTGACTAAATAACAGCAAACTACAATACACAAGTATTCAAAATGAGCAAGAAAACTAAGTGCCATGCAATCCTGAATGTGTTTTCTTAGCTGGCAGCATGGCTGAATGCTTCTGAAACATAAAGGACAACAGAGAAACAGCAGAAAGGGTATCAGTCTTAGTTCTTTGTAGTCATCTTTTACATTTCTCATTGAAACACTTTTTCCTTTTTAAGAGTAAACAGGATAGTTAGGAAATAAAGTCTAGAGAAGTTAGGAAATTTAAGACAGAAATATCAGTCTTGGTGCTGAGAACACCAACCAGTTCCAAAGCTTTTGCTCTTGATCACAGGATTGGTTAAAGTAGCACATACACAAAACTGTGAGAAATGTACAGAAGCAAAAACACAAAGTTCAGTAACCAATGCCCATGCTTCATGGAACGTGACTTGTTAGATCAGACTCATGTGAAAGAGGATCTCTGGCAAAGTTATAGCAGACTGCCTGGGAGACAGCAAAGAAACAATGCAATGATAGGGACAGCGACAATGAAGAAATTGCAAGGAGAATCTGTTTTGAAAACAGAAAGAAAGAGGGCCAGAGGTTCTACAGGTAGAAGTCTAGTCTATAAAAGAAAAAGCCTCTAGATTATCTCTAGGACTCTTTTTATTCCTCATTTTATTCCTTAACTCTGTGTATGGAGAAGGGAGCTCCAGAGAAAAGACAAGGATGGCCTGTGTCTTAAAAACATAAAAATGATTGTCTTCATTTAGTATCCTAATTCTTTCATCACCCAAGAAGCTGTTTTCAGAAATGGTGCTTTGCTGATGATTGCAAACTTTGTTGTAACAACCATATAATCTCATTTACACATGAGGCTTTTGATTCTCTTTGCTATTGAATTCCATTCCCCACCTCTACCAGCACCACATCATTATAACCCTTATATTATGAAGTTTTCCTCTGTTGAATATTTTATATCACTCATTTGATAAAACATGCAAAATAAAAAAATTATGTATTTGACAGTTTAAACTCTAGAAATTTTGTAAAAAGTTAATCCATAACAAACTAACACTTCAATTTGAGTGCAAAATCCATGTAAGTAAATATGTACATCCACACATAACTCATACATCCATGCATAACTCATGCTATTTATTTTGAAAACCAAACCATTATTTTATCTTGAAGTACATGTACTCTTAATATAACCAACAGAAAATATAGCCCACCCTGTGGATTTTCAATCATTTGTTAAGACTTTATTATCACCAAATGAGATATTTTGCTATGAAAAAAAGAATGAGTACTAAGGAAAAATAAATTTGAATTTATTACCTAGTTAATGCCCAGTTGCCATATTTTCAGTACTATCAGTTTGAAATAGTCGCTCATGATACAAAGGCACAAAATAATAAAGTAACTGTAAATATTTAGTCAAATTTTCTTAATGATTCATAGCTGACATTCTAAATTGTTTATAGCCAACACACCTCATCCTCTCACACATTAGTGGAAACAATGTGGTTGTTTGCATATTATACAGTGTTGTGGGCTGTGCTAAGTCGCTTAAGTCATGTCCAACTTGTACAACCCAATGGACTGTAGCCCACCAGGCTCCTCTGTTCATAGAATTCTCCAGGCAAGAGTACTAGAGTGGGTTGTCATTTCCTTCTTCAGGAATCTTTCTGGCCAAGGCATTGAACCTGCATCTCTTGTTTTCTGCATTGGCAGACGAGTTCTTTACCATAAGCACCACCTGGGAAGTCATACATAACGGATATGCAATTACTGAAATGAAAATTCTACAGTAAATATTGATTAGAAAACTTATATATTGGTGACATTTAATATTGAAATAGCCACAAAATGTAAGGCTTGGGGAAGGGATGACCATCATCCTAGATTTTAATTAAAAAGTTCTAGGATGTTATCCTTAAACTATTTTTTATTAATTTTATATCATATAGAATTACTTCAAAAAGAGTCTAAACTGAAAAGAATGTTGTGATATTAGATCAATAATCTAAGAAAATAAAATCTACCATGAAAAGATATTTTCTGTAATTCTCCAAGGCAGATATTTTGAAAGAAGAAAAGAAATCAAAGCATTTTTTGAAGTTTCACTAAAAATAAATTGAAGAGTCTTGGGATTTGAAGGACAAGGATAGGGAACAGTCATGTAACTTAGCAACAAGAAAAATACAGTAGTCCTTTCAAAGTTTAAAAAATAAGGCTTCAGCAAAGAGTAAAATTTTATATAGAGACAAATAGGCACAGCCTTACTTAAAATAGCAGAAATGGTTCTGCTGTGTCATCAAAAGAGTAATACTTTCTTTTTTTTTTTTTTTTTTTTTTAGATTGCTGGAGTATCTCTCACAAGAGAGAGGTTTCCTGAATGAGTCTGTCGTTGAACCCAATGGAGGGCAAGAGGAGCCATCTGGCTGCAGTTTATCTTTTCTCCTAATGGAGAACTTACTCGCTAATGTACAGGGAAATGATTCTGATGCTCCTGGCACACAGAGAAACAAACTCTAGAATTTACTCTGCCAATAGGACTTTTAGCAGATGTTACTTCATTTGTTAAGTTGACAGCTTGTTTGCTTACACTGCCTCATGCTGCTGGTGTTTTCACAGTGAGTTTCGGGAGTTTGAGAATGGCTCCATCTGTGTCGAGTGTGACCCCCAGTGTGAGAAGATGGAAGATGGCATCCTCACGTGCCATGGACCGGTAAGCCTGAAGACATCTGTGGTTGTGTTTGCTTATTTGGTATCATGTATGAGTATCTGTTGAGTCATTGCTGTGTCGTTTATCCACCCATTAAATAGGTATTTATAGAATGCTACAGGGAGTCACATTCAATAATTTCCCCTCAAGAGGTTTACAGCTTAAAAGACTTAAAACTTCAGTTTCTTAAATATTTATTTCCAACATAATTATTAAAAATATATATATATATGGTGTTGTCCTTAAAGATTGCATCGTGGTGAAAAGAGAGATACACAAATGACTAACTGGAGGCAAAATAACTGATAAAACATAAATATGTATAAACTGTTATAGGAACACATATGAGGGAGAAACTAAACCTTTGAGTTGAAAACTGGGGCACCAAAGAAAGCCAAAGAAAAGGGGGTGTTTGAGCTATGCTTTTAAGAAGAATCTAGATTGAGGAATCCTGTAAAGTTTTGTAAATATGAAAGTACATGTTTTGTTTGAGGTAAACTGTAACACATTCGTATCTATATTTAGTCATTTAACTTTGATAGCATTAGGAAAAATTGAAAAAAGGGGGAAGGCAAGGTTTCATAAATTAAAATCTAAAACTGTGTAATAAAACACTGTAGCAGAGAGAAAAATTGAACCATGTTGATCAAAGGAGGGGCTATAGGATTAGGAAAGTCCTCATGAACATGCTGACATTTATGTAGTTTGAAGTTAGTTTTATGGAGAAAAGTGATAATTGTTTTTTAGACCTTCCTTTGGTTCCCATCATTCTTAAAATGAGACTTTTTCTTAATAATGAGGTCACTATGAGTTCGTCATTCCAAAGTGTCATATTCATCCTTCTTTAGACAAATTTTCAGTTTATTTGTCTGTTGAATCATCTATCAGTAGAAAATTTGAGGACCAACATTTGAGTGTTGCCAAGAGGTCCACACTGCTCCGTAAGAATTCATTTGAAATTTAAATAGCATTAATTTTTTCTACCAGAGTGCTTATTCAGCACTTAATTAGCTTAGAAAAAAATTATCATTGAGCCCTCCAAACTTCCATTAAGCACAAGTGAGCCACTGTGGAACTTCATCTAAAGAAGGATGTGGGATACTTGGACAGTTCAAAGGACTACCATGAGGATGATTAAGTTTGGAAAAACAAACCTCTGAGGAAAAGATGTGATTTGGCCCGAAGAACCAAAGTCTAAAAGACAATTTAGTATGTAATGATCTCCAAGTAAGTATGCTAAGGGCATACGTGGCTATTTTCTTTTTCTGCTAAGAGTAGTAATGGAAAATACAATTAATCTGCAGCATGAGAAATGTGGATTCTGTAAACAATGTTCGGAAACAGGTAAGTAAAATTCCATCCTGGGTTGTTAAAGTAAGT